>VOPJ01008714.1:36046-56363 GCA_014673585.1 Semibalanus balanoides | reverse complement strand
CCGACTCCGACTCCGACTCCGACTCCGACTCCGACTCCGACTCCGACTCCGCAGCCCTGCATACCACCCTCCTTTGCAACAAGCGCCTCTAAGCAGCACGTGTTTGTTGTTCCCATGCTCCCACACCTGCTGATAGTGGCAATACCATGCGTATGGTAACTAAATCAGATGCTGTCACGTTCACATCCTGCTGATAACCGTATAAAAAGAGCTGCACCGACTGGTGTCGTCACTTCTCGGCTGGTCCCCAGACCAGAAAGCGCGGACCATGGCAGTTCATTGGACATTAGTCTTGGCTGTGATGGCCACGATTACAGCAGGTAAGGAACGACTGAAATATACAAAGTCTGCGAGCCAAAATATCTTGAGACTTTTAAACATACGCTTATTTTTGTATTCTTGTTTTTATGAAAATTGCAGGTTGAAACTAAAAGCTAGAATACATTGAATGCTTCTTTAGAGACACTGAGCTCAAAAGGAGCTTATAAGAAATGTAGGTACTGTAATACAACGTTTCATTTCCTCTATGTCTGACAGTGACCGTGTCTGACAGTGATCTGCGACTGTCCGGACGACTGGCTAGAGTTCGGAAACGGATGTTTCTATGGCTCCGATTTTGCAGTAACGTGGGAGGACGCCAGGGCGATCTGCATGGAACTGCAGCCCACTGCCGACCTAGCTTCCATCCACAACCTGTGAGTAGCTCAGCTAGGAAACGCTGGTGCTTATACCATACACAACCTGTGAGTAGCTCAGCTAGAAAACGCTGGTGCTTATACCATACACAACCTGTGAGTAGTTCAGCTAGGAAACGCTGGTGCTTATACCATACACAACCTGTGAGTAGCTCAGCTAGAAAACGATGGTGCTTATACGACGTCTTCGCTTCGCGTTTTTAACATAATCGGCATTAATAATAACATTATAAAGCAGATGTCATTTTGAAACGTTTTGATTTTTGCTATGAATTTTTACAGATACGTTATGGGAAATTTGTTCTTTTGTAATATATTCAATTTTAAAATCAGTTTTTCACCATTCCACGAAGAGGTTCGCTAAAAATAATTTGAATATAGCATAGAGTTCGATTTTTGAAACGTATTCTTCAACACATACTGCTGATATCAGCAACAAATAAAGATAAAAGTACGTTGGTCAGGCGCTCGATGCCAGAGCCTTTTGAACTTTTTAGACACGCATAATGAGACATGTTTGCTTTTTAAAGCTGTAGGCTGGATTTACTGCTTTCAAGTTCAAAAGAAGAAATAAATGTCAAATATATCCTTATTTCAATTAACAGTATGTGAGTGTAATTAGCATATGGTAAGCAGGCGCGGATCCAGGATTTTGGTCAGGGGGGCGCGCAATACAAAAAGTTGCGCCCTCCGGACGCACCCTATGGGCGCGCCATAGAAAATACCCGGTTCAGGGGGGCGCGCGCCCAAGCGCCCCCCCCCCTGGATCCGTGCCTGGTAAGCATATACCTCAGCACTCAGCAGGTGTTACTTGTATATTCGTATACACGCTTACCTTTGGCGACTCATATGTTCAATTGTCTTTTCAGGCAGGAAGAATCGTTCATCGATGCAAATTTTCCTGGATATCAATGGCTCGGCTTGAACGACATTGAACAAGAGGGAACATTTGTCTGGGCTAATGGCGATCCAGTGGACTTTACGGTAATTCATTCGCTGCATGGTGATACAAATGGCATTACCCAAGGTTACTAGAACATAAGGTTAGGCAGATCATGACGTCACTGATACTGAAGCCAATGGGTGCACTATATACAGCCCAAGTGGCACTAATGCTCGTAGAATCAAGTTTTCAAATGAGGCTATTTGACCAAACTGACCCATTTTCTGGAATCTGTACATCTTCACGAATCCATAAAGGTATGCCAAGCCAACATTTTCTCAGTAGGGTCTTCAGGAGATCATCCCCAAAAATCGAAATTCCCCGTTGGCTCTTATCTTGAAGGCCACGGGCCATGACTTTGGTGACATCATCACTTAGGAATGTCAAACACTTGGTGGGGGCTGGCATTACCCTACAAAATAAATCGCACGCACTTTTTTTCCTTGTGCTGCATCTGTTATTTTGGTGTTGAATATCCAAATAATGTTTATTTACATTACTCCTCCACCCTTCCATTATGTGTTAAAGTATTTGATATGACAGACCCATTTTCATCTTCGTTTAAACTTTAAAGTAAATGAGATGGTATTTGAAGAGCTGCCAACAAAAAAGGCATTGATAACATGTTTTATTTTATCATGCTGATTGACTGAACCAAGTAATTTTCCAATTGAATCACACGTTAGGCCAGATGCCATGACAGATTCCTATACGCGACCAAAGCCGTGACGTCATTTGATATAATCTGCTGACGGCGTGGTATACACAGCTGGCTGCGTAGTGTTAACAGGGGCGGCGGATTCGGGGGGGGGGAGCAGCGGGGGCAGCCACCCCCGCTGGCAAAATCAAGCGGGGCAAAACAATCTTTTCGCCCCCCCCAATCTTCCGTAGTCGAAAAAGATATATCCTTTGCCATATAAAATATAATAATTGATATGGTAAAAATGATAGGCATTGCAAAAGTAAAACAAATAATATACTTCACATGACAGTAAATTATGGAAGCTTGTCCGTGAGGAAAAAGTGACACATAGCAAGTTTAAACAATATTGGTGGGAGTCATAAGCAGACGACCGATCGCTGTTTTTGGTTGTGGTCGAGTAAATACGGCCTTAGAGTGCGTTGCGTTCTTCATAAACAAATTGATTCTGTCAACATATTTGTGACGGGAAAGACTACAGTCTACAGATAAAGAGATAAGTGTGAATCAGTGATGAAGCGGCGTCAGTCATCCTTGGATGGATTTGTGACGCAACGGTAAGTTAAACCCATTCACTGGCGGATCCAGAGGGGTGCATCAGGGACAAATGCCCCCCCCCCAGCCGCCTGAAATCGGCGCAAATTTACACATTTCTTGATGTAGGACAGCCACGCAATTTTTACTAAGGAAAGATCATTTTAAAACATCTGCACTGCAAAAGAGAGCAAAAATCGACGAGTTTTTTAATTTTGTGATTTTTGGGGGTGATGCCCTCAAACCACCACAATTCGCCGTTTTAGATCTAACAGTTAACCCAGTGCCTAGGTAACTAGAAAGTACGTAAAATATCGGTTTTCACATTCCCATGTCAAGGAAGCTTATACTTACACTCCATTAAAAAAAAAATACATTGTCATTTTTCTTCACAACCACAATCGGCGCCGTCCTTTTTTAATATTTTTGTATTTTGTGATGATTGCATCTGCCCGGGTATCACCTATCGGCGGGACTGGCGTCACCAAAGCTTTCAGCTGTCACCGTGTGCAGTGAGTATGTATGAACAGGGCGGATCCAGGGGGCAAAAGGTCATGCCCCCAAAGATTCTGAAACTATGATTCCCCCCGAAAAAAAAATGGTGGAACAAACGGTCAGCCTCTGCAAATTTATCGTAAAAATTGCCTTTACAGGAGTTAAAATCCAGCTATCCTCAGTAAAAACAGGCAAATTTCGCGCCGCTTTGCAGCATGACACAAAGTTCGCAATTGCTTATACAAATTTGAAAAATGGAAAAATAAATTGCATTAAGTGTCTGGCAGAGGCTCTCCCTGGCTGTAATTGATGGCCCCAAGGACCAATATTTTGCATCATACCGATATGTGCAACCAGGAAAGGGGGTTACCTTAGGCTTGGCACTGGATTTGGCCCCCCAAAACCCGCTAGCATGTTATTAATATATTTTATGATGAAAGAGTGTCATAAATGTGATTCAATCGTTACAGCTGAAGCTAATCAATAAAAGCAAAATTTTCACTCCACGTTATATGCACCAAACAACGGAACGACTTAAACATAAATATTTGGCTACTGAAAACGGTTCTTGTTTTCTGGTAGCTTATACATTGCAATTGTATGTTACCCTAACTTAATTTCCGGGCTCTGGTAACCCTGATAGATCGACACTAGAGGTGGCAAAAGTTGATATTTTTGGGAACCAGACCCGAACCGGTCCCAAAAGCTGAAAAATGGACCCAGTTAGACCCAAGTGCAACGACAAGTTTGGACCCAGCGGGACCATTTAGCAAATGTTGTCTCGCAACTATTAATACAAATGTGCCACTCTACAGTTAGTGCAAGTCAAATTAGTCTAGTAGTTGCAAATACATAAAGCTTTAGATAGGCCAAGCAGCAGAAGAAACCTGCTTATCAGTGTGTCCTACTTTCGTAAAACAGCAGAAAAACATAAGTTGGGACCCAGTCTGTTACCCGTTATCATTTGGCTGGACCCAGTCAGGAACCAACTGGGTCCAGACTGGGTCTAGAGACTGGTTCCTCGGGTCCACGTTTTGCCACCTCTAATCGACACTCTAAATCACGATATATCATCATCATCATCATCATCATCATCATCATCATCATCATCATCATCATCATCATCATTAAATTTCATTCAAATCCTTCAACCTATGTGTTTAAGCTATATGGTCATTGGCCATAGGCGTAGGTGCCGGGGCAGGGGGTGGGGGTGGTCAACTGCTCCTCCAACTTTTTTTTAGAGAAGGGGAAACGCCCCCCAACTTTTGAGTCTCAATACCTGGTCCAAAATTAAAAGCCATAGCCCACAATTCTGCCTGGGATGGGTCGGATCCGACCCCCCTCGTTTTTTTTCCTGAATAACTTCCGAAGCATTGCAGATATCGACGTGCAACTTATTTTACCTTCGTGTACATCAATTTTACGTCATCTATGAAAAAATAGCAGTTGTGTCGAACACAAACGAGATGCACCGATTTCAGTGATGGCACTACATGACATTTGTGGTCGAGAATAGCTAAGTGCTTGAAAAATCGCAAACAAATGTTGTTTTGTAGCGAACTGCAAATACAAAAATCAAAACACATAAAATGACAAGTTCTTCCAAAAATGTATCCCAGATTTAAAAAAATGTAAAAAAACACATTTATAAAATTGACTATAAAATCCAAAATTTGGAGACTTTTTGCCCTCCGCCCCCAAACATCAAATGATTTTCAACGCCCCTGTATATGACTACGTAAACTGAGTTGATCGAAGTCTTGCCCCCCATGTCAAAATCAAATCCGCCGCCACTGAGTGTTAAAGGCCATAGACACTAAAAATATGACGTTTTTTCCTGTTAAATGAAGTTCAACTTAGCATTGAGAGGCCTCGAATTGGATCAGCATATTTTTTATCATTTTTAAGAGGTTTCAAAGCTGGTTTAAAGCTAACGCTGCTTCGTAATTCGTGTTAGAGTGATACACTTACGTCATAATTGCCAGTCACTTCCCTGGAAGCAGGCAGTAGAGACCTTACTGCCTTTTTGGTATTAAATGGAATTATATGAAAGTAAATTGCATGACAAAAACAACATATTTGTAAAAACAAATCAACAGTGATAAGTGATATGACGTCATTTGAAGACGCAGTAACAGCTGCAAATTGAAACGCTATGTGAGGATTTTTTGTCACAAGTGCGCCAAGAACGAAACATTTTTTTAGCTTAAGTTCACTTAATTCTTGCAATAAGTGTACCTTTTTATTATTAAAAAAACGAACAAATATCCTTCTATCACATGCTGTATCTCACATAACTAACTTCTCCGCCATTTTCCAATTAATTGAGCAGCAACTTACGGCCTATGGCCTTTAACACCAGTAAAGCGCCGTAGTTGGCGATGAACGAGCGAGCGCGAAGGAAATATATGGTGAATTTCAACTCAATCGGGGAAGTAGTTTCTGAGATACAAAAAGGGTGCGCACGTGCAGAGACACCAATTCCCTGACTTATGGAAATGGTGGAGGCTGAGAGGTCCCTAACCACACACCAAATTTGAATACAATCGGCTCAGCCGTTCCTGAGATATATAATAGGGATGTGAGCGTGCGCACGTGCAGAGCCACCCCACCCCTGACTTGTGGAAAGGCAGCGGCTGAGAGGTCCCCAACTGGCAACTACTCACCGAATTCAAACACAATCGGTTCAGCCGTTTCTGAAATATAGAATAGGGGTGTGAACGTGCGCACGTGCAGAGGTACCCTACCCTTGACTTGTAGAAAGACGGTGGCTGAGAGGTCCCTAACCACTCACCAAATTTGAACACAATCGGTTCAGACGTTTCTGAGATATAGAATAGCGGGTTTGCACGTGCGCACGTGCAGCGGGCGGATCCAGGGGGGCCACGGGGGCCATGCCCCCCCTCAAAAGGGCATTGAGGATTATGATTTGCCCCCCCCCCCCCAAAAAAAAAAGGTCGAACAAATTGAAAAGTATCGTAAAAAAATTTGGGGGGGGGCACCCCTTTTTGCAGCAGTAAAAATCCAAGCTTTTCACAGTAAAAACTCGGAGAAATTCGCGCCCGCTTCGCCGGCATGACACTAAAGTTTGGCAATGTTTATACAAATTTTGAAAAATAGGAAAACGAATTACATTTCAGTGTCTTGGAGGCTCTCCTGGCGGTGATTACTGACCACAATACCACTCCCTATAAAAATATAAACTTTCAAGCCAGGGCGGATCCTGGGGGCCAGTCCGGCCATGCCCCCCCCCCCCAAGCGAAAAAGTTGGGCAAACCTTTTGCCCCCAAAGGATATCAGTGAATACCCAACATTATTCAATACAGACTATGGTCTATTTTCATTAACATTGTGAGTCTGATACCCGAGCGAAAGTAACAATTTTATCGTTAAAAATAGGTTTTTTGAAAGCAGTCAAAACCCAGCTATTCACAATGCAAAAAATGGAAAATTTCGCGCCTGCTTTGGCCGGGCATCACAACAAGTTTTTGCAATTTGCTTACCACAAATTAGGAAAATGGAAAAATTAATTTCATTAAGTGTATGGCAGAGGGCATCTCCTTGGGGGGTTTGGGGGACTGGTAATTTCTGGTCCCAGGCCACTTCAGTACAATATAACTCTCGCCTTACCGTTTTCCACCTTCGCCTTACGGAGGTTGTTAGGGGGCTGACAGGATTCCCTGTTACTTCCAAAACCAAGCATTCATAGAGCAACGCAGGTAAGGAACCGAATGTTGCCTTGTCATGTGAGGAATCGAACGGCTATGCATTTTTAAGGTTTTCAGGTCATTTGGTGAACTTACCAGGTAACTGAATGGACCTCGACTTTCAATCACGTTCAAGAATAGCGGGCTTTTCTCCGTTCAGAAAACCTCATTAATTGAGGAAAAATTATAAATGTAAATAAAAAGCTTGGCCCTAGACCAGGTTTGTCTCAGAAATACAGAAAAGTATTTATTTCTTGGTATCTGCGTCAACATAAGTTAAAAAAAGTTACATACAAATTACTCATGAGTTCTCTTAAAACACTTAGGGAGCTTATTCACTCAATCACAAATAGTCATTTGCAAGTCATTGCTTTTTAAATTTGGTTTGGGTCATTTCTTATATTTTTAGTTCTTCTCACTTATCTTTTGGTTTGTCAAAATCTTTGGCAATTTTATTTCTTTAGTGAATTCCCCATTTTTAAAGTTTTTAGGGATAAGAAACCAAGAATTTCGGAAATCCGATTTGGCCTTTCCTAATTAAAATGCGCTATTGCGCTCTTTTGTTCGCTTTCTGTTAGCAATTTGCTGCAAAACTATTGTTCTACGATTTTTTACAATATAGTTACCGTCTTTCCACCAACTATAATCGTCACTAAAATGTAATTTTTCTCCCAAATGAGAACCAATTCAGATGAAATTTGCCAGCCATAGTTTAATGTTGTTAAACTCAGTTAGTGAAATTTCAGTAAGATGCACCGCATGAGTAAAAAGTGATTTCAGAAAAACATCAGGGAGGCCTGTCGTGCCCCCCTGAGGCGAGGGTTAATTTTCAAGCTGGCTACAAGTTAAGCATGGCCTGCCGAGTTCCGAAAAAGGGGACGCGAACGATATGACGGCGGACATTCGGCCCCCTAAAACACCGAAAGTTAATTTAAGTAACTAACATCAAACCAATTGCGATTATAAACATGGAAATACACATTAAAAAATGTTGCAAAGATGCACGCAGACAAAACGGATTTTACGGTTTTGTCGTTCATTTCAGGCGCCACCTCAATAATTAATCGTGGTGACGCCCTTGTGCGATGTTGGTATTAGATAAACGTTCATTATTAATTACCTTCGTGTGTCATACGCTACGGAAATGGTGGCTCTTTGTGTTTTAAGTGATTTTTCCCCGCTTTTTACCCAAAAAAACGAACAGTTTTTTTCCGAGTTTTTCCCCCATTTTTCCGTTTTTTATCGCATTTTTGTAATCTATAATGCCAAATAAGGTGAAAGCTCAAATACGTGAGAAAAAAATTGCGTGAGGTCCTTTTGCCGGAAAAAGTTGCCCCCCCAAACCGAGGGCTGGATCCGCCCTCTCGCAACGTGCAGAGTCACCGCACCTCTGACTTGTGGAAAGCGGCGCTGAGGGTCCCTAACCACCAACAATTTTGGAGCACAATCGGTTCAGCCGTTCCTGAAATATAGAATAGGGGTGTGCACGTGCGCACGTGCAGAGGCACCCACCCCTTACTAGTGAAAAGCGGTGGCTAGGGGTCCCTAACCACACCACGAATTCGAGCGGCCAATCAGCCCAGCCGTTGCGGAGTTTTTTGCGACAAGCACATTTCAACACGCCTCACGCGGCACGCGCCACACGCAGTGGTAGTCACCAAACATGATCGGGCAACTGGCTTAAAAATATGGCTAGGTTGGATGGGGCCTACTCAGCAAAGAAGTTCGCTTTGTCAATCAGACGTGCGGTTCCAAAATATTGAGCGTCTTCCCAAAAAGCGTCGCCACGGGTCGGGTTGGGTCGGGTTGGGTCGGGTCGCTCATAATCAGATTTTTCCCACATGCCACGTAAAGACGAGCGAGCGCTTCGCGCTCGCTCGTAATTACGTCGTCAGCTGAGTATGCCACGCTATTTTTATGATGTCACACTTAGTTCGCGTATTTTCTCCCATTTCTATACATTCCGAATTCGGAGCAAATAAACATCAAACGGTTTTGTATGGCTAGCATAGAGCTGTGCTGTGGTGCGGCCACAAACTTTTTGGGAGTTTGGGTCACTTGAAACGACCTTGTGATCTTGTCTAAGATGATCTGAGGTCAAACATTTGATGCAATATGGACATTGATGCACAAGCAGTTATGCCCCAAAACGGTGACCCCGCAAACAGTGGGGTGCAGTGCCGCCATTTATCTTTATTCTCGAAAACATTCAGGGTGTCCAATCGCCCACCGACACGGCGTGGTTTTAAAGTTCCCATTTGCATACCCCATTCCAGTTAAAATAAGGGAACCAATCCTGTTACGTGAACGGTTCTCGTCACGACCTCAGATAGCAGGACACAACATACTGCTGGCTATGACCAGCAGTATGTTGTGTCTGTTAGTGATGTCTTTTTCCCAAAATTTCCTGACCAAAACCAATCCAATACAGAAAAGGAGGCATTTTGTTTGTCCGAAAATTGGCCAATTTTGGTTCAGGCCAAAAATGTCCAAGATTTGACCGATTTTCAAATAGTATACTTATTGATCTACACTGGCAAAAATAGCTTTGTTAACATCATAATTCATAAAAAGCACATGTACAATTTCAAAAAACATCATAATTGTGAAAAAAGAACTAAATACATTTGCCAAGCAAAATTGTGGATGCCGCAAGCAAGACCAGACATTTACCTTAATTAATTGAATTTCGAGCAAATTGTGTATCAATTTGTTGGACAGAAATAAGAATGCGTAAAAATCTGACAAAAAAGTAAAATGTTTAATATTTAACGGACCGAAAAGTGTCCAAGAATGTATCAGCCTGACCGACCGATTACCGAGTCGGTCACACAATTTTTTCGGTAGCCAAAATTTTGGTTACCGATTGACACCACTAGTGTCTGTTAGAAAGGTTTGCTGTGAAGTGGTGCATACCGTCCATCTTGTATAGTATCAGACATGATATTTGTATTCGCAATCAATGACAATTCAAAGCAAGTTCCTATAAAAACAATAATTGTGGAACCGTAACCGTAATTGTGGAACCGTAATAAAGAGAACCGTTCACAAACTTGTTTTTATAGGAACTTGCTTTGAATTGTCATTGATTGCGAATACAAATACCGTCTATCATTTGCTGACAGTTGAATAACGCTTTCACTTCATTTCCAGTTCTGGAAGTGCTTGGAGCCGAACAACGGAAGTTCCCTGGAAGACTGCGTCCACATCTATGACCACAGCCATTGGAATGACAAAGATTGTGAAGCACGTTATAAATTCATCTGCAGGATGGCCAGCGCCTAATGATATTGGCTTCAGCCATCGGGATCATACCCAATCAAATATGATAAACATTGACACATTCTCCAACTCTAAAAAAATGAATCCAAGTGACCTTAACAGGCTTCCAGGTAACAGGGCTTCCTTATCTTGTCAAAATGCGCATGAAATAAAATGTATTATATACTTTTGGATAAGTATCAGCTTTTCTACGACAATTGTTTTAAACACCAAACCAGCCTTTTGACCGCTCTGGATCCACTATTTGATTCAGCCATGTTTGTGTGGTTTCCGTAATTATATAATATATATGAAGACTGCAAGTGTTTATCTGAGCAGAACTAATGGGGTGCGGGACTGGTATTGGGTTTTTACGCTTGCAAAAATCACCATATTTTTCTCAATTTTGTCATATATTTTGTACACCCATCTTAAACGCTTTCCGTCATAAAACTTCGTCTTAACTTGTTTTATTTATTTTTAACGTTCTTATGTGTTTTCGTCTTGGACTCACGAAATTAGATCGGATACGAGTTCAGGGGGTGTCATCCCTTCAGTGGGCCATAGACTCGCGGCCACTATGACATCACGCCTATTCGACCAATAGTATGGCCACCGTTAAGGCGGCCACTATGACGTTACTGTCTAGCGACCAATAGGATGGCACCACGTTAAAACAAAAGCGAAACGACTCTCGCTGGCGCAGAAAGCAAATAAAGCTGTGTGAAGTCCTTCACATTGTATGTGTTTATTCAATGGACAAGTTGCAGTTACCTAACCCCTGTTTTTATGATCTTGATTGAACGCAATTGTATTTTAAAATATTTATAGATAGTCAAATTTAATATAAAATTCTTCCTCGAATTATCAGGATTTTTCAAATAATTAAGTATATTTACGGTAATTAACCATTTGCTCTCTGATTGGTCGTGACGCAATTAGCAATAGTTCAGGCGCAATGATACCTGAAGAAGTTCTTTAGCAGTTCGGTTGACAAATTGAAATTTGGTAAAATAGAGGGTTCAACGCAAAAAATTCAGCATCACGTTAATGCGTCGAAAATCAAGCACTTGATATGGCCGCATTCAAGGAGATATCGGCTCATTTTGAAATCTGGGCAACTTTACTGAAACAACACAAAAAAAAATTGGGGAATTCTAGCTCGCGAGGGGGGTCCAAACAATATCTAAACGGCAGCTCAAAGGCATTTTTAACGGATTGCTACAGCCAAACGGTTCCTAAGGATGATCTAGATCTCGTTCCATACAAGGCTCTGGATCCGACAGACACTATTTTCAGGACAAGCATGGGCACGTCGCATTTTGCAAGTAGCTTCTGGGGCAGTGTTTCAGGAGGGGGGTGTGGGCCAGCATCTGGATTGAAGACCCACTTAACAGCTTTCCGTGGATCTAACTAAATGGAGTTATAGGTGTTTAAGAAGAATCTCCGGAGACCAGGAAAGCAGCTTAAGACAAGCCATGGGAACTTGCAGTGCGACCATCCCTGCCGGCAGGTAGCCGTAAGCAGCTTGGTGAGTGAGGTGGAGGGCAGAGTGGCCATCAGGCGAAAACGGAGGCCTATCTCGAACATGTTGCTTTCAGGAGATACTTAAGATACACTTTGTGCTGTAGACATACCACAGCATAAACTTCCTGAATTTCTGATAGTTTGGCGTGAACAGTTAAGTCATAGAAAAGCGTTTAACACATTTATATTTGCCACGGAAATTTGTGGTGAAACAAAACATGCTTTTTCCATAGGGATTGCGCAATATTATTGCTAAATGACGGCACTACATCAAGTTGTTTTATAAATCATAAACTTTTGCATGCAAATATCTCTCTGGAATATTGCTCTGTATGCAAATGATGTGCTATCACGTTGATCAGCACATTTTTCTTATAGTTTTGCACATATTCACCAAACAACCTGCAACTTGTCCATACTTTGTATTCCGTGTTGCATCGTAAGTTTGCTTTAATTTTCACTTTTTATGTTAAAGTATGTCATCTTTGCGCCAGAGACATATCCAAGTTTTGCCTCGTGCAAATAATTTCTTTTTTAGACCCTAACACAATTCCAAGACGCAGTTTTTTATCCTCGGGTGATTGCTAGTTGAAATCTTTTGAGTGTCTTTGCATTTTGTCGTAATAAGGAATATTATATTGTTAAAGGTAATATTTAGCATCTTTGTAACCACCATGAAGTACGTACCTACCTACCTTTCTGTCATTCTTCAAGCTTTCAAAAAGTAGACGGATAAAACAATAACAGTGGGCACCTACATCGTTGCGCAAGAAAAGGTGAAACACCTACACACACACATGAAGTAAGAAGTTCAAAGAGAGTGGTTTGCTTGCTGAAGTGGTCGTTGGATACAACCCGTATGGGCCAGCGATACCTACCTATGGCTTTTGGGCCACCTGAGTCCCACTGGCACGTTGCTCTTGTCGTTTTCACTCTTGCCAACTTGACAGGGCGGGAAGGTCAAGGAGACACAAATGACTCTAAAATGGAGGGGGACTCTTGAGGCCTCGACATCCCATAAAGTGTCGCCATATAAATGCTTCGACAAGTCTCGATATCCCATAGCCCTTTCCGACAGTGCAACATGAAGCCGCCAGTTGTTGCTTTGGTCATCCCCAACAGCTACAGTGAAAAATGAAGGTGATTTATGCATGTATTTTCGTCTAATCTGTGGATGAATTGTTGCAATACAACATTTACACATCTTGGAGGTTGATTTTATTGCCATTTATGGATTCATGTGAAATAAGCTACAATTATATATATAATATATATATACGATAATATATATATATTATATATTTATATATCTTATTCAAATATTTTGCCGCTATTTCCCAACGAAGCTGCACAACAACTCTCAGCAAATATCGCCGGCTGGTGGTACCTAGTAGATGGTCTTTAGCGAATTAATGCCAAATCCCCAGAAATAAGCCCCTGTTTGAATATACATGTATGTACATAGTGGATATTAAATGGGACTTAAACATTTGTGGCGAAAAGAAAGACTCGCTGCAAATAATACCACAGCTTTTTTTACTGCCGCGCAAAAGATGTCGCATCAGCGTCATTTTTTGTCATGTTTTTTTGTGTTTTCGTGGCGACACAACTACAAGGACATGAGCTTAATTGTTTTCGTTTTTAATCATTTCTGAGCTCATTTCAAATTTGTATGATTTTTGTGTTTAAATTTGCATTATTAAAAGTTATCTTTGTTTTTATGAACCCAAATTATTGCTACCTTACAAAATTGTCCCCCACCCCATTGTGACAACAAACGGTGTTTTGTGACACAGTAAAAGGGAAGTGTCGCCCTTAACATGGGGTTTTGAACTGAGATAGCAGAATTGTAGCTTATATATATAGAAATCATATTGTCCATAGTTCGTTTATCCCAAATATCTACATTAACGGCTCTAGAAGAGATTTGCGAACGAATCGCCAAGGATTATACCAGATTGCAGGATTATACCAGATTGCAGGATTATACCAGATTGACTGTGTCGTCACAGCATTATAGCCAAGATATTTGCAGTTAAAATCAACCGATCTTGGTTATATTTCGCAATTTTTTTACGTCTGTCAATCAGCTTCAGATTCAAATTCACATTCAGATTCACATTCGGAGCCCTTCAGAATTGAATAGAACTTGGTGTACAAATGGAATATAAAACGGTGATAACGTTGCTGAAGTCTGTTGGGCGCCACATTCAATACGCAGCCCAAGTGCTACGTCACGGGCGTAAACAACTGACGACGTAATGTTAAAGGCCACAGGCCGTAAGTTGTTCCTCAATTTATCGGAAAACGGCTGAGAACTTTGCTATGTGAGATACATCACGTAAAAGAAGGATAGGTATTTGTTTTATTTTTGAAAAAAGGTACACTTATTGTAAGAATTAAGATAATTTAAAATAAGAATAAGACACGTTACGTTCCTGGCGCACTGGCGACAAAACATTTCCTTACATAGCGTTTTAGTTTTCAGCTGTTACTACATCTTCAAATGACGTCATATCACGTATCACTGTTGATTTGTTCTTACTACAGTTGTTCTTGTCATGTATTTTTATTTAATACAACTTAATTTAATAGAAAAAAAAGGCAAAAAGGTCTCTATTTTATGCTTTCAGGAAAGTTACTAAAAATTATGACGGATGAGAATCACTCTAACACGAATAACGAAGCAGCCTTAGCTTTAAGATTGCTTTAGAACCTCTTTAAAAAAAATCATAAAAATAGTCTGATCCATTCCGTGGCCTCTTAATGCTAAGTTCAAATTCATTTAACGGAAAACCGTCTATTTGTTGTGTCTATGGCCTTTAACAATACGCAGTCAGCTGAGTACGTCCGTCTGTCAGCTGATTATGTCAAATGACGTCACGACTTGGGATGCGTATACTTTAACCTCTAGAGGTCATGCATTTTTTGCAGATTAACATTAAGATTCACATTGACTTCTGGAGGTCAAAGTATTTGATGTGGTGCCCAACAGACTTCAGCATTGTAATCACCTCGCTAAACTGTATCGCAAGGGCGTAGGAACCTATTTTAATGTGAAGTATCAGACATGATAGTTTTATTCGTAATCAATGACAATGGCAAGCCAGGTATTTGTTTGGATTGTCATTGATTACGAATAAAACTAACCTATTTTAAGTTGGTGTGGCAAAGGCAGGCACGTATAGCCAGGATTTTTTATCATGGGAGGGCAACGTTGGTGGTAGAACCAAATTTCGCTCCTCACCATATGTTATTGTTGTTGTTCACCGGGGAGCGGGGTTGGGTCGGGTCTTCAGAGAATCGAATTTTACCTAGTAAATATTTGTCTTTGCTCAGGGGGACATGCCCCACCCGCTTATCCACGTCCCTGGGCAAAGGCTATAGGGCAACGGTACACAAGTGCGCAACCAGGAATTTCCAAAGTGGTGTCGTCCCACTCAAATTTTCGAATTTTTAGGAACAAAGTACGGAAAACGTGCACTTTGTCCCCAAAAAGGTCGTCCCGTATTCTGGGATCCTTTCCCTGGTTGCGCCAACATCGGAGTCGGGGGTACCACTACCAAGGTCCAAGACCACGTTGCTGAACCAAAGCGCATCCGAGTGAATGTATTTTATTCTGCTCCAAGTAGTTGTTATTGATGCGCCACGGAATAACTTCGCATTTCGGGGAAAGCCGACCTCTAATTTTCAACACCTGAACACCTTCGGTGAGGAATGTTGCGAGTTGCCAGTGGATTCGCTGAGCATGTTGACATCAACTGGCCTATTTTACGACGAATACGTTTCCGAACGGTAAGCAGCTTTGTCATAAGTTATACAAAATACAATGTTTGGATGAATCGGAGAAGTTCGGACAAAAGTCTGCAAAATGTCGTCTTTTTTATAAACCTACCTGCAAAGATTTCCAGTGTTTCACTTGACACCCTGAACAATTCGTTGCTGGAGCTAGCTTGGCACTTCGGAAAATCATTTAAAAAACAGTTATAAAATATGATAGAATAATAATTATTCCCTGTAAATTATCGTTCACTTCGCGTCGTAGCATTTCTAATTGGGGGCGCATAAGCAATGAACAAAATGAATTGTAAACCATAATGAAAGATTTCGACGAAAACAGTTTATGGCTGTTGACGAATCTTCGCAAGAGCATAGATAATCGATTTGTCAGAGGTAAATTTTAAGACATATTCAATGGGGTGGGGCAGTGGCGGCGGAACGTTTCTGGGCAAGGGGGGCACCTTTTGATTTCACTCCTCAAATTTCAATCTTCAGCTCAAATGTGAAATGTTTGCTTGACCGGGCCGGGGGGGGGGTGGGGGGGGGGGGTTGAGTCGGCTCGTCAGCAGAGTCGCATTTATCTAAGGTTAAATTGGTGTTTGCTCAAGGCAGGGTGGTGGACATGGCCCCGTATCAAAATTTGACATTGTAGGTAAGTCCTACAGGTGAAGGTCCAGGTAACAAACACAAAACATATACGAAAGTCAACGCAACCATTATCTTTTATGGGATAGTTACACGTTAAATGTTTAAAAGAAGCACACATCTTCACACAATCATACTCAACAAAGGTCAAGGTCATGTCACAAAAGTTTAAATTCGAATTGATCAATCAAAATAAAAAGGGCGTGTTTCTAAATAGATTTTGTCTCAGAATATAAATATAGTGGCATTTTTGTTGTTCTGTATCTGATCACTAAAAGCAAAAACAAAAATGCAACTAAAAAAACATGTCATGAGTTTCTTATACTTGAATATCATAAATCACTCAACAATTTATATATTGCTTTGTAATTTGGTTTGGATAGGTATATTTCAAAAACCGGAATATGTGTAAGAAAACTAACTATGAACAAAAGCTAAACAAAATTTCAGAGCAATATCTCAATTGTTGACTGACTTATGACTCCCCAAGTGTAAGTAACTCATGACGTAATTTTTCAAATAACATTTTTTCCCCTTTTTGACCAGATGGAGACAAATAAATATCGTAGCTGTTTTTCTGAGACAAAACTGGACTGTAAAAATGTACTTTTTGTTAAATTCAATTTCACAATTTGACCTCACATGACCTTTTATGACCTTTTATGGGGTCAGATTGTCAAAATAGCTTCTACTATCGAATTACACACGTAAAACAGCCCATAAAACATATGTCGCATGACTTTCGTAGAACTCTTGCCAGCAGTGAACTTTTGTGACCCGATATTGACTTTGACCTTTTAAGTGAGACGCATCCAAAGCATAAGTGACATTGTCAAAATAAGGTCACATGTCAGCTCACAGTCAAGTCAAATGATCCAGGAGGAGGAGGGGGCACTGGGAATGGTAGAACTTGGCACTGGGAATGGCAAAATATATATATGCTTCAGTTTTTAAGCGATACTTTCCATCAAAAACCATATTTTGTGCCTATTATCACAGTAAGTGCTCCCAAAGGTATAATGCATCTCACGCTTCAGCCAAAGTGAATTTGTAAGCATAGGTAAAGATAAGGTCACAAAAAGTCACTATTTGCAAGAGATCTGCGAAAGTCATGCGACACATGTTTTATGGGTTATCCTACACGTATAATGTGATAGCAGCAGGTATTTTCACAACCTGACACCAAATAAAGTCAAGGTCGGGTCACTTCAAGTCATCACTTGAAATTGGTTAATCTAAATAAAAAGACATGCTTCTTAAACAGTTTTGTCTAAAAAATACAGCGGTTACATTCCATTGTTTGTGTCTGGAATAAGGAATAATGATAGTTATGGGCATGGTGAGGAGACTTCGCCGTCTATGTTGCAGCCACAGGGATGCAGCCAGGGGCAGAGGGGGTACGTGCCCCCCACCCATCGGACCAACTTTCATACAAAAAAATATCGGCGACGTCCCTGTTTGCAAAATTGTAGGGGTCCTGCAAAATATAGGGGTTTAAATCCGGAATGATTTTTTGGCGACATTTTTTCGGGCGGGGGGGACCTTTGCCGACGGGGCCTCCGGAGATGCCGTGCCCCCCCTTGTCGAAGGTGCTGACTGTGGCCCCAAAGCAGCCTATAATTATCTTTACGCACTTTTCATCAATTAAAACTTTAAATAATTTCATTCTGCTTGTTTCCTTGTTGGTTAAGCTATTCTGCTGGTTGTTCGTTCTTGTTAGCAAAATGGTTTACTATTCATGTAACTTTGACTTTTCTATTAACTTAGGTATTTCTATTTGTTAATAACTTTCGGAGAGAAATACAAATATTATATTCGGTGTCGATGACGCGGTTTGTTACTTACCTACTGCTCTGTGTTAGTCCGTTAATATATATATATATATATATATATATATATATATATATATATATATATATATATAACTATAATACGTGTACACTACCAGGGACAACAGACTTAACTCTAAATGACCGTCATGAAGTTACTTTTCAGTTAGGAAAGCCAGTAAGTCATCAAGAGTAAAGATAGTGTTTGGAATTTTGTTTGGATGTCGTCCATACGTGGTTCTCTCAAATATGTATAAAGATACTTTTTTAATTGCTAGAAATTTATTGATTTTGTGAAAACTTAATACAACTTTTTTTTGCATTTTTAGGGTTAAAAAACAACAATTTTGCAAATCCGAGATTACCATTTAGAAATAAATGTGATTTCATTCATTTTTGTGTTTTCGTTTGCAATTGACTTAAAAACTCGATTTTCTACGATTTTTCAAACATTTATCGTTTTTCCACGAGCATTATCACGTTTGTAAATATTTACGGCATTATATAGAAATATGTTCCCATAATTTTAATGGTTAGACCTAAATCATATACCTTGGTCATACCAGATTTAAGGCGGAGCACTTTGATATGTGTGCCCCCCTTGCAGATTCAAGGGGGCACGGTGCCCCGGTGCCCCCCCCCGTTCCGCTGCTATGTGAGTTACTAATAGTTAGAAAGCCATAAGTCAGTCAAAAGTGAAGATATTGTCTGAAATTTTGATTGAATGTCGTCCATACGTGGTTCTCTCAAATATGTATAAAGATACTTTTTAAGATCTAGAAATTGATTGATTTGGTTAAAAACTTATTTGAAACACAGTTTTGGGTCTTTTAAGGGTTAAAAACAAAAATGTTGCAAATCCGAGATGATTACCCAGAAGAAAATGCAATTTTCTTTCTTTAAGTGTTTTTCGTTTGCAATTGGCTAAAAAACTCGATTTTCTATGATTTTTCAAAGATCTATCGTTTTCCACGAGCATTATCACGTCCGTAAATATTTACGGCATTATAAAAATGTGTTCCCATAATTGGATAATTAGACCTAAATCATATATCTTGGCCATATCAGATTTAAGGGGCATTTTGATATGTGTGCCCCCCTTGCAGATTCAAGGAGGCACGGTCCCCGGTGCCCCCCCCCCCCGTTCCGCCGCCTATGGCTGGAAATTTATTGATTTTGTGAAAAACTTATTTATAACACAGTTTTTGGCTTTTTGAGTGTTAAAAACTAAAAATTTCGCAAATCCGAGATCACCATTTAGAAAAAGATGTGATTTCCTTTCTTTTGGCGTTTTTCGTTTGCAATTGGCTTAAAAACTCGAAATTCTACGATTTTCCCAACATTTGTCGTTTTTCAACGAGCATTATCACGTTCGTAAATATTTACGGCATTATATAAATATGTTCCCATAATTTGATGGTTAGACCTAAATCATATACCTTGGTCATACCAGATTTAAGGCGGAGCACTTTGATATGTGTGCCCCCCTTGCAGATTCAAGGGGGCACGGTGCCCCGGTGCCCCCCCCCCGTTCCGCCGCCTATGGGGTGGGGTACAATTTTGTAAGTTACCAATGTTTTGGGTACATAAAATCAAGCATACTTTTTCATCATGTGTGTAAATTTAAACAAAAGTTTATACAAATTCTAAATGAGCGGAGAAATGATTAAAAACCAAACCAATTAAGCTCATGTCCTTGTAGTTAAAACGTCACGAAAACACACCAAAATTATAACCGAAAATGGCGCTGATGCGACATCTTCTGCGCAGCGGTAAAAACGTTAATCCACTATGTAGACTAAAGGCTGCCCCACACTGAGCCTCGCATGCGGGTGCGAGTCTGCGAGGTGGCAGATATTGTACTCACTTTGAGGTAGTTGGGTCGGGGTGGCGGGTGTCTTGTGTGTCGGAAAGGTTGTAGACTGGCACGCCAGATGGTAATATGTGTCAATATTGTCAATTTCATTATTTAATTTTCGAGAAACGCTCGTTGGATGAAAACCACGGAACCTCGCATGCGAGGTTGCGTGGTTTTCATCCCGCGAGCGTTTCTCTAAAATTAAATATTTAAATTGACAATATTGACATACTATCATCTGGCGTGCCAGTCTGCAACCTTTCCGACACGCAAGACACCCGCCACCCCGACCCAGCTACCTCAAAGTGAGTACAATATCTGCCACCTCGCAGACTCGCAC
>VOPJ01008714.1:0-36022 GCA_014673585.1 Semibalanus balanoides | reverse complement strand
GTCGTCAGCAGCGTCGCATTTTATCTAATGTGAATTGGTGTTTGCTCAAGGCAAACACCAATTCACATTAGGTGACATGGCCCCGTGCCCCTCTCTTGGCAAGGTATCTGGTTGCGCGGCTATATGCGCATATATAATATATGCACATAACCTACAAAATATGAAAATATGACGTATGCAAAAAACGCTCTCAAAGGTATAATATATCTTCCACATGTTCAAATTTGACATTGTAAGTCCTGCAGGTCAAGGTCAGGTAACAAATAACAAAATATATACGAAAGTCACGCAACACATCTTTTATGGGTTATTTACACGTTAAACGTTATAGAAACACTCATTTTCACAGCCTTACCTCACAAGGTCAAGATCATGTTACAAAAGTTCAAAATTGAAATTGATCAATCAAAATAAAAAGGCGTGCTTCTACATCAGTTTTGTCTCAGAAATAAAATAGTGAAATTTATTGTTCTGTATCTGATCACTAAAAGCAAAAAATGCAACTTAAAAAACTATGTCATGAGTTTCTTATACTCAAATGTCAGAAGTCAGTCAAAAAATAAGATATTGCTTTGCAATTTGGTTTGGATAGGTATCTTCCTTATTTGTTTCTCTAATGTGTATATATTCCGTGTTTTATATATTCACAAAAATGTGTCAACTTTCACACGCAAAAGTTTTGTAATCTTGGGGGTCAAAACCCATACTTTCCACGTTCTAAGATATCTATTTTAACTACAATGTAACTTCCATTTTTGAATTTTGTATTAACAACTTTTATCAAAGCTCACTTTTCTACGGGTTTCCAAACATACATCGTCTTCTTTCAAACATTGCATGACATGACGTCAATAAAACGTCACCAATCACCATCTTCCAAAGTACTACATCAATTTATTGCAAAGTATACGTCAATATCTATCATAATTTTTAAGTTATTGATAAAAAGCGGGCGCGGGTTCAGGACGGATCCACTGAGAATGACAGCCCTCCCTCTCAATGGAAACTGGTGCCCCTGCGCCAAAGGCGTGATCTAGGCGCCGCAGGCGCCCCCAAACCCATGGAGGGCGACCTAAAAACATGGAGGGCGTTCCTAAACCCATAAAGGACGCCCCTAGAACCCATGTAGCTCCCCCCGATTCCGAGGAGTGTACCCCGACGCTTAAGAAGTATTACGACAAATGTTTTAAAACCCTAGAACATCGATTTTTCGTGCAAATTTCCAATACAAAACGTCAAAAGAAAGAAGATAACATTCTCTTCAAAATTGCTATGTTGGAATTGCGTAATTTGGGGGTTTTAACCCCAAAAATAAACAAAAACAAACATGGCACCTCCTCGGGTACCCAGAAATACGTCCCCGGGCCTGCAACAACCCTCACTGAAAATCCTGTATCCGCCACTGCGCGGGTTAATCTACACCCCGCTGGGGTATTCAGCCGAACACGCCTTGCTAAAGGGGAGGCAGATTTTGCCCCCTCATAATCTCATTATCCTCCGAACAAATAACCACAGCGAGAGGCACAAAGCGGCAATCGAAAGCTAAAAGTGAGATGCATCTAAAGCATACGTGACATTTTCAAAATAAGCTCGCATGTCAGCTCACAGTCAGGTCAAGGGATCCAGGAGGGGGCACTGGGAATGGCAAAAACTATATATTTGAGTTTTTGAGCCATACTTTCCATTACAAGCCTTATATTGTTCCTATTATCACATACAGTTCTCTCATATATAATGCATCTCACACTTCAGCTAAACTATTTGCAAGAGATCTACGAAAGTCATGCGACACATGTTTTATGGGTTATTTTAAACGTATAATTCGATAGCAGCAGCTATTTTCACAACCTGACACAAAATAAAGTCAAGGTCAGGTCACATCAAGTCATCATTTGAAATTGGTTAATCTAAATAAAAAGGCATGCAGTACTTGAACAGTTTTGTCTAAGAAATACAGCGGTTGCATTTTATTGTTTGTATCTGGAATAAGACATAAATATAGTTATGGGCATGGTGGGGAGACTTCGCAGTCTATGTTGCAGCCCTAGCACGCGCACTGGGAGAGGGGTATTGCCACTTAATGAACGCATGAGGGGGGGGGGGGCACTTGTGTGTCCCCCTGATATCTCAGAAAGTATGACAGTATAACGTTCAAACTACAGGGTAGGTAAGGGCTGCAATGAGCATATAACTCGAAATTTACCGACCGATTTATATTTTTTTACTAAAACGCTTAGTGTGCTGTAAAATGTCGCAAAACCACCACCGCCATGTTGCCGCTTCGTTTTTAGATATTACGAAAAAATGTAGGGCACAAGTTCCCCCTCCAGTACGCATGCTAGGGGTTCAAGCCAGGTGGCAAGGGGTGCAGTGCCCCGGACCCCCCGGGTTCCGCCCGCCTATGGCTCTCTAGTGAAGTTTGCAGAGGTCTATCAAAAGGTACGTGCGCCCCTCCCCCATCGGCCGATTTCACACTTGAAAAAATATTCGGCGACGTTCCCTGTTTGCGAATTTTAGGGTCCTGCAAAATTATTGGGTTTAAATCCGGAATGAATTTTTTTCGCGCCATATTTCGGCGGAGATCTTGCGAGGGCCTCTGGAGTGAGCCGGCCCCCCCTCTGTCGAAGGTCTGACTGCGTCCCTCTGCAGCCTATATCATGTTACGCACTTTTCATCAAAACTTAATATTTTTATTTTAATTGCTTCTGGTTTGTCAGTTTTGTTATGTTTATCGTATCTTGTTTCAAATTGGTTTAATGTTCTTAAACTTTTGACTTCTCTATTAACATAGATATTCCATTTGTTAATAACTCTTTGTGAGAGAACAAAAATAATCTCTCTGGTGTTCGGTGACACGGTTTGTATACTTACCTACTACTTGAGATAGATAGATAGTATATCTTGTCACTACAAGCCAAAAGCTTTACTTTTAAAAATAACGTCATTAATTACTTATAATTAGGAAGTCATAAGTCAGTCAAAAGTATGAGTGTTGTTTAAAATTGTATTTGAATGTGGTCCTTACGTGGTTCTCTCAAAGATGTATAAAGATACTTTTTAAGAGCTTGAAATTGATTGATTTTGTGAAAAACTTATTAATAACACTGTTTTTTTGTTTTTTGAGTGTTAAAAACTAAAAATTTCGCAAATCCGAGATCACCATTTAGAAGAAGATGTGATTTCCCTTTCTTTTGGCGTTTTTCGTTGCAATTGGCTTAAAAACTCGAAATTCTACGATTTTCCCAACATTTGTCGTTTTTCTACAAGCATTATCACGTTCGTAAATATTTACGGCAATATAGAAATATGTTCCCATAATTTGATGGTTAGACCTAGATCATATACCTTGGCCATACCAGATTTAAGGGGGGCACTTTTATATGTGTGCCCCCCTTGTAGATTCAAGGGGAGTGCACGGTGCCCCGGTGACCCCCCCGTTCCGCCGCCTATGCTCTCTATTGAAGTTTGCAGAGGTCATCAAAAGTCAAATTTCGGAGCCATATCACGCGCACTGGAGAGGGGTATGCAGGGGCGTCGCTACCGGAGGTCCGGGTGCCCCGGACCCCCCCCCCCACACACTTTTGAGCGGGCGCTGAAGGCGCCCCCTCAAAAAGTGCTTCTGTTCTGGGTTTTGAGAGGGCGCCGGAGGCGCCCCCTACAAAATAAATAAAAAATACTCGAAAAATTACTCAGCCAGTCTGTATGTGTGCGGCTCTAGCCAGTGGCGTACCCAGTATACGGTCACTCAGAGCATGACCCGGTCATTTGGACCTGAGGCGCCCATGCAAAGCTGGCGCCTCTCCAATCAGTGATGGCGCCCCTCCGGCCAGAGTAAGGACGCTCCCCCGGTCAGTGACGGCGCCCCCGGCCAGTGAGGGCGCCCCTGCCATAAACTACGCCTCTCTGGGCCGTGACAGAGTCCCTCCGGCCAGTGACGGCGCCCCTCCGGCCAGTGAAGGCGCCCTCCGGCTAGCATGACCACGCCCCTCTGACGAGTGACGGTGCCCCTCCGGCAAGTGACGACGCCCCTCCGTGACTGCCCTTCTCCGGACCGTGACGGCGCCACTCCGGCCAGTAACGGCGCCACTCCGGCTCATGACGGCGCCCCTCCGGCTAGTGACGGCGCCCCTCCAGCCAGTGATGGCGCCCCACAAAATGTTGAAGGCACGAAGAGCACGTGCGGAAGAGAGGCGCCCCGCCAAACTTTCGCCAATATTGGTGGCGCCCCTGTCGATCGGCTGGCGCCCCTCAAGGCCATGACTTGGTCCTTTGCTAATTTATTCCCACGCCACTAGTCCAAGTTCATGCGTCCCTCTTCCAAAATGTGGTGCCCCCTTGATTACAGATGCAATGGCGGCAAGATGCCTTTCTGAGGGCGGCAAGATGTCTTCCGAGGGCGACATGGTGCCTTCTAAGGGTGGCATAATATGATATAAGGGCGGAAGAATGCCTTCCGAGGACGGCAAGGTGTCTTTTGATGGCGGCAAGATGTCTTCTGATGACAGCATAATACTTTTCGAGGGCGGCATGATGCCTACCAAGGACGGCATAATGCGTTCTGAGGGCATCAAAATGCTTTCCGAGGGCGGCAAGATGTCTTCGGAGGGCGGCATGCTGCCCTCCCAGCACGGGTGGCGTTCCCTATTCAAATTGTGGGGACACTGTTCCACCAGCTTGCCGCTTTTCCCCACCAATTTTTGTCAAATTTGAACCATCCCTGGCGTTGAAATAATAATTTTCCCTTCAAACATGCAAAACAACCAGGCAGTGCCCCACCAACATATGTTTCATTAAAGCTCCAACCATACTTCCGAGGGCGACGAGATGCCTTCCGAGGGCGGCATAATGCGTTGTGGCTATGCAGTCGGCGCCTTTGCATTGCCTCGCGGGGAAAGGCGCCCCTGCAAGTGCAGGTTCGCCCCTCAAGTTGTGAGTGCCGGCGGCACCCCTTAATGGATCGGAAATGAGTTCCCTCTTGGACTGGAGATTACAACCCCAACGGCCGTGTCCTCCTCCTCCCGAAATATGTTTTGTAGTTGTGCGCATGGACCGATCCCTTTGATTATCCACCACTTAACGTGCCATGATGCACCAAAGCGATGGGTACAGTTTTTGTTTTGTCTGTACGATTTATTAGGCCTGTTTACATAGCATAAATAACTTTCCACTATTTTTCCACTATTTTTCCACTAACTTCCATAGGCTTGTTTTAGTAGACGTTCACGCTACACCAGGACTATGATTGGTTCCAATTTGGTTCTAGACATTGGTGTAAGGAGTGATTATTGGCTCATTTGTATTTGAAATAGTGCTTTATAATTACTGTTAGCAAGCCAAAACAAACCAGGCTGGAGTATTTTTCTTTCCGCATTTTGGACCTTATTTGGTAGCCTAACAGTCTTGGCGAATAGCGGGATATGCTTTTACCATATGCCACCGATATACTTTTTTTTCCGTTTAGTAGTTGCTGCTTTTCGGAATAAGAACTAGAGCTGCGAAATCTCCGGAATGTTATGATACCGGTTACCGTACAATACTACCACAAAAAACACAATTTGTCCACCAATATTACCGGCGCTGTCATTAAGTATTTTTTGTCCGCACATATGTTCGCATGCTGCATAGTACAGCCGCAGGCATCTAAGAAGTACGTGCGGTGCCGTTAATTATCAACCGCTGCTGTCGTGCGCCCGGCCGTAGGCCATTACATTCAGGCCAGCTGTGAAACATGGGAGGAGCCTAATTTCTCAAGTTAGCGGGCACTTAATTTCGCGACCCAGGCAACTTAACGTGGATTTCTGTAATTATACCACGGAAACAACGCCAACAATGGCAATACGTAAGCTGCAACAACCATTTCGAATCAATGTGATACATTAACAGCAGACGGTAAACTGACTTACTGGCGCCGTAATCGTGATCATGTGACGGTTGAAAGAACCTCATTTTCCACTATTAGTGGAAAATTGTACACGTTTTTTAAATTGCTATGTAAACGCGGCTATTGTTTGCAAGTGTTTTTGCTGATATTTTATTTCCTTCCCTGATAATTTTCCTTTAATTATTTTCTTTATTTTAAAATTTGTTTACGGCAACAATAGTTCTTATAGCAGAAAACTGACATAAACATCGATGTTTTGTTTTACGTCGCGTAATTTTAAGTTCAGACCACACAGGCAAGTCATGAATAGGTTCAAAGATAATTTGCAATATGCAGTCCTTGCATATGCGTGTGGCTGTGCGGGTGTACGTAGTATGTTTTCTAGTTGTCAAAGCAGTATTTTTTCGATTTAAAACCATTACCAAATTTAATTGCCCGCTGTTTAACGTCGATATTTATACTTATTCGACATTTTGTCTTGATTCGTCGATATATTTATTCATTGTTTCGTCGATATGATTATTTATGGCTTCGTCGATATCTATTTGCATTGTTTATTAACTTGCCTCTTTTTATGTGAAAGAGGGCCGGCAAATTAAGCAAGTGAAATCAGGGCGGATCCAGTGGGCAAGGGGCCACGGACCCCCGAAAGGCCCTGGAAACATGTGTGTTCCCCATTCACAAAATACGGTCGTCAGACGTACCTACACACTACGGCTACAGCTGCAGATGAACTGAGATTACAGTTCAACATTTTTTAACATTTTTCTCGCTCTGATGGCCTGACGGCCTGCTATCCCCGCTTAGCGTTATCGTTAAATATGTCACTAGATTCCTCCCAAGCAAAAACAAAAAACACACACATTCGCCTGTGTTTTTGCTGCTGGATTTGCTGGATTTTGCCCCTGAGTGAAATCCAGCAAGTTTATGGGTTTGCGCCCCTCTAGATCGCGACGCCCCCTTCTGGGTTTGGCGCCCCCTGGCAGTGGACCCCCCCCCCACTTTTGAGAAGGTAGCGACGCAGTGACATACGTCACTAACGCGCGCTGGAGATCTTCGAAAGTATGAGAGATCTTACAAGATAGGTAGGTGCTGTGATGATCTACATTTTCTCAAATTTAGGTGACCTTAGTCAATATTTTAAAGGTGAAACAAGTTCACGAAGGTCATATCTGGCCAAATGTCACCATTTTCGGGATTTTACCTCTGTGACGTCACATGGGTCACCAACAATGTGTCTAAAGTTGTGTCCGGTGATGAAGATTGACATTGGCTAGTGGCTACCGAATGGCGTTTGAATCATTTCGATCTGACTGTTGGTTCCGAAGATGTCGCTTCGCCCAAGATTACTTTACGCTTCGCCGACCTCGATTCTGGAATTCAAATAGCATGTAGCTAAAAAAATACCGACCGATTTTCATTTTTTTACGTTAAAGGGAGTGTGGTTACTCACATTGGTCATGTGGAGTTGTTTGCTCTGGTCTGTAGAACATATTTTTCTGAATTTAGCCATGTACATCATTTCTCCAGATTCACTAGTTGCTGAGATATTCCAAATTCGCCAAGATCATTCCGGAAGAACAACATTATCAATATTCGCCAGAGAGCTTTCGCTACTACACCTTTTTGCAACCGCATTTGACCAATGGGCAAATCTATTCTAAGCACTCTGCATAGTGCATATAGAGGGCACCACTTCTTGCCGTTTCACCATAAACCAGGCACGTAGCCAGGATTTTGCTCAGGAGGAGGCCACGTCGGAAAAAAATCACATTTTGTTCTTCAACCATATGCTGCTGACCGGGGGGTGGGGTGGGGTGAAGGGGAGGGGTAGGGTCGGGTTTCAGAGAATCTCATTCTATCTAGTGTGAATTTATTTCGCTCAGGGAAAGGGGCCATGGCCCCGTGCCCCCTGGCTACGTCCCTGCCACTATTCGCTATTCGCCATAACTATTAGTTGGCATTCCATTACAACTCGTCATTGAGCAAAACTTTCAATAATCTTCATAATAGATCGGCATTGGGTGAAATGAATCGCAGTGAAAGTTATGCAGACCGACGAGCAGATATTTGGATCGCCCATCTATTTCCGTCGACGCACAAAAGCTATACTCGTATAATAGCGAAGTGACGAAATCTTCGACCATAGTCGAAATCATGTTGAATTATCAAACAGTTTTGCGGAATGAGTAATCCAGTGACTACACCTTTTTAACTTCAAATTAAAATAACTGAAGTTCAAATTAAAATAAGCAAAGTTCAAATTAAAACAAGTCACGTATAATTTGAACGTGACTTATTTTAATTTGAACTTTACCCATTTTAATTTGAACTTTACTTATTTTAATTTAAAGTTAAAAAGTTGTAGTGTTCAAATAGTTTTGCTCATCTGTTAAATTCGGGCGCCAGCAGCCGATCTGCTTTGAATGAATGATGATTGTTGAAATTGTCGTTCAAACAGTAATGCTGAATAGTCAAATGCGAGTGGAAAAAGGTGTAGAAGCATTGCCCTTAAAGGAAATAGTTCACATTGGATTGCTTTTTTCCAAACACAATTTGATTATATTTTAAAATACAACTTCTTTTCGTAATGTCAAAAATAGCCATACATCGCGCCGATTCAGGACAGAAGGACGTAAATGATTAATTTCATCAAAACTATATGCGTACCCTCCGCAACGTCAAACGTGGCCCAGCTAATCAGATTCGAACTTATAGTCGCGTAAGATTACTGTAGAGCTTCTGCCAAGGTGTGTGAGGCCCACAATAGCCTCTGCCCAGGTGTGTGAGGGCCACAATCCTTCGACAAAAAGTCAAATATATTCGGCTGGAGAGCCCTTTCAGCCCAGAAAACTTGCAGTTAGGGGTTTTTCGACACGGGCTACAAAACTGCTATCTCAGTTCCAAACCCGTGTTGAAGGTGCACTATTTCCTTTAAATTACAACGCTAGCATATATTGTTAGCGCTGGCCAATATAAAGCAACTCGTGAGCACTGATAGCAGCTGCCGAACAGAGCCTCGATAACTATAAACAAACCCATACATTGTTCGTATGGGTTTGTTTATTGTCTTTGCTGCGCCATTGCAGGTAACATCTTCGTTACTCTGTTTATAGTGGCGATCGTTTATGAGTTTTTAAAACAAAATAAATGCAAAACAGAATATAAGTAAAAATCAAGTAAAGGGGTCCAGACGTGAACGTTATCGTAACCAATGATCAAACCAACAGATTCTTACCGTAATAAAAATATATTTGACATTTCGAAAGAGTAGGCATTTTAAACGATTCGCTATTGTGTTGCTATAAAATTAACACAAAAGCCACCACCCTGCTCTGCTTCGTTTTGAGCTATTCATAAAAAACATGTGGGGGGGGGGCACAAAAAAACTCCAGTGCGCGTGATATGGGTGTTCTTTACATTTCCGTCTATATCTCAACAGATAACAAAGATACCGATGCGAGTTAAAAGCATCGTTCAAAACATAAGCAAATTATCTGACTGAGGTGCCAGCATATTTGACCTAAGAGCATTATTTACATCAGAAAGTCATTGATCTTAAGCATCCTTTTTTATTTTCGGGAATTACTGTTAGCAAAGACATGACGGCGTAAACTGGCTTTGTTTTCACCGCCGCTGTGTTTGCGTCGCTGAGACTCGTCGAATGACCTATAGCATGACCAACAGCATATAACATAGCTTTGATGACTGGCGAAACAGCGCTGAAGGCGAAATCACACAATTGCGATCAATAAGTTCACAAGAAGATAAATCGAAAATAATCTAGCAGAGCCCTTGGCGTTGATATCAGTCGGGCAAACTAGGGGAGGCAATCAAAAAGTTGATCGATCAAAAAGTTGATCGAAGTGGGCGAAGCGGATTGATTGCATGCCCTAATATGGGCATGCAATCAATATTTTGATTGATGCCCATATTGTGGTACATCACCACATTCAAACGTATCGTATGCATCGAAAGAAGGCCTATATGGATAATATTTGTGTCGGCCGCTCATACTCCTATTTGTCTCCATTGATCACGGAATGACGTGACGTGTGAGACGCTCACTCCTTATACAAAATCACATTGATTGTCAATCAGAAACATGGCACCTATCACCATGTCGCAAGCACAAACACGTTTTTACCTATACCGGTGATGCCTATTGGCTTAAGGGCAGTGGTTCCCAAACGGTGGGTCATGACCCCATTTGGGGTAACGGAGGCCGGAGCCATTCTGCGGGGGTAACGAAGGACTGTGAAGCTGAACCATAAATGTTACACTAAGATAGCTTTGATGCAGCCCTCGGCTTACAATATAACTTTTCGGTGCACCTTGTCGGCAACGAAGCCCCGAATTGAGCAATTGGTAAATTGCTTGCAGGGAATCAATACATGTGCGCTCTCAGACTTTGTTTGTATTGCGAGTTGCGACGCTCCAATGGAAATGTAACCGAAGGATTTTTTAGAGCTATGCGAAACAACACTATTCTTTAGAGTTTTTTTCCCCATGGTGAAAAATCTTGAGCTGTCGTGTTGATGATGATGATGATGATGATGATGATGATGATGATTTGGGTTTAAGGGCGCCTCAACTATGAAGTTATGTGGCGCCCAGAGCTGTCGTGTTCGGGGGCGGTTTAGCAAGTGGTGCAGCGTATGTAAACAGGTACAACCAACACATTGGGAAACAACACTATTTTTGATAAATAGGTATAAATTCTGAAGGATGGAGTAATGACCTCCTCTGACTGCTGAAAAGGGGTAATTCCGTCGAGAGGGCTGGGAACCACTGCTTAAGGGTTTCATGCTTCACCAAAATTATGATCTAGGGAGATTATTTGGATATTATTTAAAGTCACAGGTAATGTTTGGTTTGATAAAAAGTATGTTCAACATTAAATGAGAATTACATTTGAGTTTTACTGGATAAGTGTTATCACCAGTTGACATCCCTCTCACTGTACCTATTGAATTGTACACACAATAAACGGAGGTCCGATGCATGCACTGTACTTGTATAAGTAGAACACGATCGCCGAATAGCCCAGGATGATAACAGTGAGCTCAAGGTAGTTCCACGGGTCAGTCAGATATTGACCCTGGTGCTGTCTGGCCCTCTTCACCTCGCGTACTGTGTAGTATATGATGAAGATGACAAACGTAATCTGAAACAGAAGCATTATATTTTGCAGTAACTTCAGCCGCTATCTAACTTCAGCATGCTCGCGATTGAAATAACAGTGATAAATTGTCAATGTCATATATGACTTATGTCTTATGACGCATTTCTTCCTACACTTGTTGAAACATGTATCTTCAAAAGAAGGGACAACATTTATATTCGCAACCTTATATATATATATATATATATATATATATATATATATATATATATATATATATATATATATATATAAAATACAAATGATAGCCTCATACATTAAATATATTGATTGAAAAAGAAGAAAAGAGATAAAATCAAAAACAACAGTTCGGGCGTAGGCCCATCATCGGCGTCAGGACAATTATGACACTTTTTTAGTTCATAATAGCCGTTTTCACATGAATTATTTTGCGCGAAATGTCTAAAACATCTTAAGATGTTTTTTAATGTTTAGTATGAAAGTTTTAGTATACGATATATTCCAAGAAAAATAAGTTACTGATTTAGGCGATATTATAATTATTCAAGAGTTATTGAAACATGAAATGAGCTCATTACATAATTATGAAGCAAAATTGTTCGTTTCTAAAGAACATATGCGTCTAGTATCCATTCGTTCAGTTAAGCATACTGCCATATAAGTTACTCAATCTGGCAGCGTCATGGATCACAGGTCTGCCTTCGCATGGCGCATTAATTCACTTGAAACGATTCACTGGAGCCGAGTCCATTCAAGTCAAGGGGAGTTCGCTTTGTTGAGCGACCAATAGCGTGCCCGAGACCAAGATGTTTCAAGATGTTCTGTTAAAGGTCAGTTAGGTGAAGATCTGGCATCACAGCTAACATATACATAATTATCTTGCTAATTACCACCAAACCGAAATTTTGTAACATACTATATTATTACCAACATATTACAAAATTATGAGAGACATTTCAAGACAAAAATCACTTAAAAAATTGCGTAGTTAAGGAAAGAATACGTATACTGAAACTTTCATACTAAAACATTTCAAAGCATCGTAAGATGTTTTAAAACATTTCGCGCAAAATAATCCATCGTGAAAACGGCTAATATAAAAAAACGGAAACACTCGAATACATTTTCCTCTTTGAGAAACAATAAAAGCAAAACAAAAACTGTACATAAAACACTGAAAAGCGAATGTGCATACATAACACACAATATGAACATCGCATCATCGCAAGTGTGTGTGTGTGTGTGTGTGTGTGTGTGTGTGTGTGTGTGTGCGTGCGTGTGCGTGTGCGTGTGCGTGTGCGTGTTGCGTCGTGCGTGTGGCGGTCGTGTGCTCCGTGCGTGTGCGTGTGCGTGTGCGTGTGCGTGTGGGCGTGTGCGTGTGCGTTGTGCGTGTGCGTGTGCGTGTGCGTGTGCGTTTGTGCCGTGTGCATCATCGTCGTGTTGCGTGTGCGTGTGTGTGTGTGTGTGTGTGTGTGTGTGTTGTGTGTGTGTTATGTGTGTGGTGTGTGGCTGTGTGTGTGTGTGTGGTGCTGTGTGTGTGTGCTGTGTGTGTGTGTGTGTGTGTGTGGTGTGTGTGTGGTGTGTGTGTTGTGTGGTGTTGTTGGGTTGGTGTGTATGTGTGATATGTGTGGTGTGTGTGGTGAGTGTGGTGAGTGTGGTTGTGTGTGTGTGTGTGTGTGGTGTGTGTGTGTGTGTTGTTGTGTGTGCGTGAGTCCGTGTGTTGCGTGTGTGCGTGTGTGTGTGCTGTGTTGTGTGTGTGTAGTGTGTGTGTGTGTGTGTTGTGTGTGTGTGTGTTGTGTGTGTGTGTGTGTGTGTGTGTGTGTGTGTGTGTGTGTGTGTGTGTGTGTGTGTGTGGCGCGCGCGCGCGACACACGCGCTCGTGCAGAAGTTGTCGTGTTGTGCTATTTGTATCCAACATTGTTAATATTGCCTTTACAGTGGAAATTTATTGTTATATATTAATTTATAGTCATTGACCTTTAGAAGAACGGGGAAAAATTGCATGCACTGGAAGTATATAGAAATGTTGTTGTATTGGGATTGCAGTCGGTTGGTTTTTCTTACATCACACACGAGGACGAAGAGCCCAAAGCCTGAGCTGTAGTTCAGAAGACGCAGTGGCTTGAACTTGAAGAACGGTGTTATGCCACCTGAAAATACACAGGAGAGCACAAAATGGTAACGACGGATAGCAAGTGTCGAATGTGAATTGTTAACATTGACACTGCAAACATATAATTGTCGGAGAGTATTGTATTGTACACACCACGTGCAAAAAACCCAGCATGGGAGCGTATCAGAAAGCAAAAGCAAAGAGAGCAGCTATGTCATAGGTGTCGATTTATATACTTTTGGGGTGGACCTGACCCTCCAGCGTTGAGTTGCCCCCCCGCAATGGTACCCTCGGCCCCCAAATGTTAAACCTCGGCACCAATGTTTGTTAAGGCTGGTGTATCAAAAAGGGGGCAAAGCGGCCAAGCCTCACACACCGCCTGGAAATGAAATCGGCAAACAAATTAGCACGCGACCTATTTCTAAATAAAATATAAACATTTTTTTTTAATTTCTTTATTTTATATTTCAATGAGAAGGTCGATCAAAAAGTTCATATAATTTATTATCTATGTTCCAGGTTCCTTGCTAAAGCACTACATAATAAGAAATAAGCAGCTTAAACTAAGAAACGTTTGTTTTAAAGGGACATTGCTACTTTAACATTATATTTGAGTTGAGATAGTCATGTTGTTGGATTTCCATTGAAATTAATTAGGGCGGCAGTAAAAAAAAAACAGAGCTGTAATCAAAAACGGATTTGAGTTTGGTCTTGACATTGGGGTGGGGGACAGGTAGTGGGTTTTCATGCCCCAAAAATTCGCCGTATTTTTTCTTTTTTTCGATATACTTATTTCACATATCTTAGACCGCCTTCCGTCATAAAACTTTGTCCTAACTTGCAAATTGTATTTGTTTACACTCTTGATGTATTTTCGTGTCGACACGAAAACAGCTCGGAAGCGAATAAAAGCCGATTCCCCGAAAGAAGCGCCCTGTTTGAATGTCCACGTGCCGCATGCTCTATTAGTCTGCATAGTGGATTAACGTTTTTACCACCGCGCAGAAGATGTCGCATCACTCATCAGCGCCATTTTCGGTCCTAATTTTGGTGTGTTTTCGTGACGTTTTAACTACAAGGACATGAGCTTAATTGGTTTTGTTTTTCATCATTTCTGAGCTTATTTCGAATTTGTATTAACTTTTGTTTAAATTTACACGATGACAAATTATGCTTGTTTTTGTGTACCCAAAACATTGGTACCTTACAAAAATGTCCCCAACCCCAAAGTAGCGAATAAGGCCCTCAGTGTTTTTGAATAGGCCTTTAAGCCGATGGCGTAGTCTCTCGTTACCAAATAGTGATGATAGTCGACTTGTTTGAGATGAGCCTTGGAGATATTTACGCAATATTTACTTGTTTCGGCTCGTACTGTCAGGCTAGAGTTTTCGCAGCAGTTGGCCGCAGGGACCACTAAGTAGTGAGCCAGGGTGTAATGTAAGCTGGAGTTTTTGCAGCAGTTGGCCGCAGGGACCGCTAAGTAGTGAGCCAGGGTGTAATCACGTCGCAAGGAAATTGTTTTTCATGTATGATTTGAGCCAGGGGATTTGATCCGGGAGGCTATCCCCGGAACCGGCACCACCGGGAATCAAACACGGGGCCGCCACGTGACAGTCCGAAGACATGCCATGGAGCTACCGGCTCCCCCGTCGCGAGGTCACCAGTTCGGTCCCGCTCTTCAACCGGTGCGCGCGGACCTCTGTGCGTGCTTGTTTGTGTGCCGAGTGGTCGCCGTTATTTTCGGCGGCCACTATATCCTCATGCAGATGACGGATAAGAACGGTTATAAGGAGGCACGTGATAGGCCAACCATCGGGCAGTGCGCCGCTTCTGCCGCGAGTGAGAACGACATCGCCGGTCGTCGGCACGTCGACGTGAACGAGCAGCATCTCCTGACGCAGAGTGCTGTCTGTGGCTCATGCAGTGAGCTACAAAGCGATTTTCGAAGATCAAGCTGCCAGCTGATCTGGTGGTCGGAGACAGCCGTGCCGGCGTTAGCAGGGCTGATCTGCCGAAGTTCAACCACATCCAGAGGTCAGCCAGGTTCCAGAAAACCATCCTGAAGCTGCTGTTTACCTGCGAGGCGTCTGAACCTTCGCTTTCGACCGTGACAACGGTGACGCTGGCCCATCTCCGCTGCCTCCAAGAGGAGTACACGCATTTGCTCGTGAGCAGCCAGTTCGATGAGGGCACATCAAAGCTGTTCGCCACTCTGCAACAGAACCCGGAAGCCTTCCCGCCGAGTGCGTTGTAAAACCTGCACCGCGCAGTCTCCATCGCAGGTGCTCGCCCGCTGCACGGCAGGTCAGCTCGGCGGCGGCGGCGGTACAGGTGGCCACGGGTCAGCCAGGCGGCCTTGGTGGTACAGGTGGCCACGGGTCAGCCAGGCGGCCGCGGTGGTACAGGCGGCCAAGGGTCAGCTCGGCGGCGGCGGTGGTACAGGTGGCCACGGGTCAGCCAGGCGGCCGCGGTGGTACAGGTGGCCACGGGTCAGCCAGGCGGCGGCGGTGGTACCCTCACCGCCTGACTTCGGGCGGGGCGGCGGCCGAGGCGACGGCTTCGGGCAGTTTCGCTGGCCGGGACCTGGCACACGGCCAACTGCTGATTGGACTCGCGCTCGCCGGGCTACCCTGACCTCGCCGGGTCGCGTGACTCTGCCGCTCGAGCTAAAAAGACCAAAAATACATGATACTATTCCCGGTAGACACAAAAAATGCGGCGTTCTGCGAGGCCGTTTTTCATATTTCCAAGGAATCTCTGAGCGGGTTTAAACAATCCTTGCAATATGAATGATAAAGTTTGTCCCAACATGAAATATTGCCAGTCAAAGGCGAAAATTTATAATGCCATTGACTGGGGGATATCGGGCCCTGGTTATCTTTCGAACCAATGAGCTCAGAGAGACTCGTAAGAAGGCATTCGAAAACTCTCAATAAAAAAACATTTAAATCATGCTATTATTTCTAAGTTGTGGTAAAATATTAGGTCACGGTCAGGTCAAATGCCAAAATCGAGGTATTTGAGTGTATAAGCTATACTTTCTATCCAAAGTATTCGATTGCAGCCATTTTCACCCAAAGTGCTCTTAAAGGGAATAGTTCACCTTGAAAAAAATGAGAAAAAGCTAAGAAATGATGAAGAGAAGCAGAAATTACGTAATCATATTACTAGTAAGTCAAAGAAACATATATTTTACGCGGAAAAAGCAAATTAAAATGTCAGTTTTTTTTTTTATTTTTTTTTTTTATTATTTGGTGATATTTCATATTTTTTCCTCAGAGTAATGCGAAATCAGCCTTTCTTAGAACACGTATGTCATCAAAACGTCATCGATTTGGAGGATCGGGGCGCATACAAGACAGTATCTGCCTAATTAATCTGTTGACATGAGGGAAACTGGCACGCTTTTAGAACTCACGGAGATTAATTAGAAGTCAAATCACGTGCTTATTCATTTACTTTATTTGGCTAAACTCGACGACGGATAAATTATTTATATTGGTTAATCACACAGATAAAAACAAACGGAAAGATTAAAATGTTTCTCTGCCGTTATTTGTGTTTAGCCAAAGAAGTTTCCCGGTGGTTCATCTGTGGACGTTGAAAGTTGGTGTTAAATATATAAACTTAGGCTATACCATGTATTCATTACGACAAATTTCATGTATTCTTTTTGCATAAATCAGTGAGTGAAACGGGATTATTCCTGAAACCCATGCACTCCACCGGAGCAAGCAAGTTGGAAACGGAAATTTCCGCCATCTGTAAGACTAGGTACGTTGAATATTTTCTCTGAGATGTTACTTGAGAATTACGTTTTATAGATCGATTTAAGCATCATAATCACATAAATCCTACAAAGTTTATTCTTGCAATACAGGAATGAGGTACTGAAACAATATGTTTTATTGTCCATCCAGCATAAGCGTTTCTATCAAAGACTTTTTCAACAAAGTTTAACGTCAAATCTCTACGTCATAATCATGCTCACATCAGGCAAAAATCAGCCAATCAGCGATTGGAAGTTACCGTATACCGGTCCTCGACTTTTAGGACTGAATATTAAATAATTAAGAGGTTTCTTTGAATGTGAAAGCGTCACAAGTCTTTTCGAAGCATGCGCCACAACTTGGCTATCTCAACTAAAAACCCAATGTTAAAGGTGAACTATTCCCTTTAAAGATAAGTTACACGTCCCGCATGAGCAATAGCGAGGATTTCGGCAAAGCTGAAGGTCAAGGTCAGATCACAAAAGGAGACTATGCGCAAAAATAAGAGTCATGCAACACATGTTCAATGGATTATTTTACACGTATCCTTTACTTGTAGAGCGTCCTTTACTTGTACAATTGACGTGGACGCCAAAGAACCCACGCTAGTGGAGGCTCCTAATACACGATCTGTATCTGTATCTGTACGTATATTTCGATCGTGATAGTCATTTTACTATCTGTCCTCGTTGCAGTGAAGTTAAAACTCGTGTGTAGCAACGTCACTTAGTTCGCTTTACCTCGATTTTGCTTGTTTTGTCTTCTTCTCTCAACAAAATTGCTTTATTTTTGCACATAAGACGTTAAGTCGGTGCAGGAGAAGGAATCCAAATTTCACGTTAATGTTACATTTTTATCTAGTTATTATGAAAATACGGCAGGGGAGATATATGCCCTTCCTCTGGTCAATGTCAGGTTAACATTGTCGTTGTATTAAGTAAGGGTTCCAAGTTATGACTCGAGCCTTCTGGAGGATGCAGACCGGCCAAAAACGTTGGCTTGAGGGGCTGTCCGACAGAAGTCCAAAAACTCATGAGATTTCGTCTTTTTGTTTGCATTATGAATCTATAAAAATACTCTCTTTTGTACAAGTTGTCTAGAATTTACTTAAAATGAGTTAATTTTCAGCCGATTTCGATGGTTTCGGTAAAGCTATGATACTGCTGATAGGCTCCCTTTGGATCCGTCCTTGTTCGCCTCCCCACAATCTTTTTCAAGAATGGACACCGCTGAGGTTTGTTCATCCCGTCCATGCTGGATATGGTACTCCGTTAACTAACGAAACTCAGTGTTTAGTTATCGAGTAATCCAGTTCCGATTAATCATCTTATCTAATCTGATCCAATAAGGGTCAGCTGTGATCCATTTGATGCAGAGTGCTGGATCATGTGTGCTGCACGCTGCAGAGTGCAGAGTGCTGGATCCTGTGTGCTGCAGAGTGCTGGATCCTGTGTGCTGCAGAGTGCAGAGTGCGGATAACTTGTGCTGCAGAGTGCTGATCTGTGTCTGCAGAGTGGCAGAGTGCTGGATACTTGTGCTGCAGAGTGCAGAGTGCTATACGTGTGCTGCAGATCTGGATCCTGTGTGCTGCCAGGTGCTGGATCCTGTGTGCATGCAGAGTGCAGAGTGCTGGATCCTGTTGTGCTGCAGAGTTCAGAGTGCTGGATCCTGTGTTGCTGCAGACAGTGCTTGATACCTGTGTGCTGCAGAGGCAGAGTCGGATACTGTGTGCTGCAGAGTGCTGGATCCTGTGTGCTGCAGAGTGCAAGTGCTGGATACTGTGTGCTGCAGAGTGCGGATCCTTGTGCTGGCAGGAGTTGCAGAGTGCTGGACCTTGTGGCTTCAGATGCAGAGGCGGATCCTGTGTGCTGCAGAGTCAGAGTTGCTGGATCCTGTGTGCTGCAGAGTGCAGAGTGCTGGATCTGGTGTGCAGAGTGCTGGATACTGTGTGCTGCAGAGTGCAGAGTGCTGGATACTGTGTGCTGCAGAGTGCTGGATATTGTGTGTTGCAGAGTGCAGAGTGCTGGATCCTGTGTGCTGCAGAGTGCTGGATCCTGTGTGCTGCAGAGTGCTGGATACTGTGTGCTGCAGAGTGCAGAGTGCTGGATACTGTGTGCTGCAGAGTGCTGGATCCTGTGTGCTGCAGAGTGCAGAGTGCTGGATACTGTGTGCTGCAGAGTGCAGAGTGCTGGATCCTGTGTGCTGCAGAGTGCTGGATCCTGTGTGCTGCAGAGTGCTGGATTACTGTGTGCTGCAGAGTGCAGAGTGCTGGATACTGTGTGCTGCAGAGATCAGAGTGCTGGATATGGTGTCTGCAAGTGCAGAGTGCTGGATCCTGTGTGCTGCAGAGGCTGGACCTGTGTGTGCAGAGTGCAGATTGCTGGATCCTGGTGTGCAGAGGGATCCGTGTGCGGCCAGAGTGCAGAGTGCTGGTCCTGTGTGCTGCAGAGTGCTGGATCCTGTGTGCTGCAGATGTGCGATGCTGAGTACTGTTGCTGCAAGTCAGATGCTATCCTGGTGCTGCAGGTGCTGGATCCTGTGTGCTGCAGAGTGCAGATGCTGGATCCGGGTGCTGCAGAGTGCAGAGTGGCTGGATCCTGTTGCTGCAGGTGCAGAGTGCTGGATCCCTGTGTGCGCAGATGCAGAGGCTGATACTGTGTCTTCAGAGTGCAGATTGCTGATTTGGTGCGCAGAGTGCAGAGTGCTGGATCCTGTGTGCTGCAGAGTGCAGAGTTTGGATACTGTGTGCGCAGAGTCAGAGTGCTGGATACGTGTGTGCAGAGTGCTGGATCCTGTGTGCTGCAGAGGCAGAGGGGATACTGTGTGCGCAGAGTCAGAGTGCCCCCCCCGGAACTTGTGCTGCGAGTGCTGGATCCTGTGTGCTGCAGAGTGCAGAGTGCTGAACTGTGTGCTGCAGAGTTGCAGAGTGCTGATCCTGTTCTGCAGAGTGCTGATCCTGTGTGCTGCAGAGGCAGAGTGCTGATCCTGTGTTGCTGCAGAGTGCAGAGCTGATCCTGTTGCTGCAGGTGCAGATGCTGGATCCTGTGTGCTTGCAGAGTGCAGAGTGCTGGATTTCTGTGTGCTGCAAGGAGTGCTGATCCTGTGTGCTGCAGAGTGCTGGATACTGTGTGCTGCAGAGTGCAGAGTGCTGGATACTGTGTGCTGCAGAGTGCAGAGTGCAGTGCCTGGTCTCCCCCAGTGGCTCCCGTTCTGCCCCGCTATACGTACCGTCCGGGCTAAACTCGGCCACAATCGTACAGTCCACGAACAGGTTGACCTGAGCGTTAAACAGGGAGAACTCGATGAACACGGCCCGGGTCTTCTCGTCTATCCAGCGCTGAGTCTGCAGACGCCACATCTCACTGATGAGACGGGCTCTGCTGCCCTTCAGATCCACCACGTATCTGGCGACACACAGACATACATACATAATGATACAGACCTGCTGCCGGCCAGATCCACCACGTAACTGACAACACACATAGGTACATGTATGCCGCCCAGATCCACCACGTAACTGACAACACACATAGGTACATGTATGACTACACTATTACCTGTGGGGTGGGGGGGTCTCCTCCTGTCGTCGGGCAAGAAAACATATTTGCTGACCCCTGACGTTTAAGGACGCCTCGTAAAATTGAAGGGTGACCGACGAATGTAATTGCATACTGAGTGATGGGTACTTAAAGGGACACTGCCACTTTCCAAAAAGTTCTCAAATGTACGCCGTTTGTGGTGCAAAATATGAAGTAATTGCTGCTGAACACGAANGATTTGAAGGCAGGGGTGGCATGTCCCTTCCAGTATCACGAACATGTTTTGGGCAACAACACAGAACAGAATTAAACATTAGTTACATAACAGGAACTAGCTGCCTCCAGATCCACCACATGGTTTGAACACACAGGCGATACATTAAGATATTCTGCTGCCACGTTAAGAATCAGGCATGCGTATACTGCAACGCAACTAATGACTGAATACACGATATTCAACGCTTCAGATCCACTATTGAATGCCGGAGAATACAACAGTTACATATTCAGCTATTCGCGAATGAAGCATTCGATTATTATATCAATATGACAGCGCATACGTATATGACACCACTTATCTTGTTCGTTCTCCAAACGGCATCGAATGAAAATATGCAACAAATGTTCATACAATTTTCACTTTTAATTTTGTCAGCGTCGTGCATCACTGAGCTCAACTCAAACCGCCATGTTCCAAAGAGCTCAACAGAACTGCAGCAAGACGTGGTAGGACCCGATGCCATCTTAGCCTGCATGTAATACTAACCCTCCGCCGCCATACCAGCCCAGGTCGCCCCAGATCGGGTACGAGTCCAGGCTGGAGGCGCTCCTGTGCCGGTACTCCTTCAGGTTGAACGGCCGCTTCTTGGCCAGGGAGACGTTCCAGCCGAGGCCGAAGTCGCGTCCCTCCTCGTACAGCAGGTTACCGAACTTGTGGCAGTCGCGGGTGGTGTTCCGCATCAACTTCGGCACCCGACACGTGTCTGAAGTGGACCGAGGGCGCGAAAGTCAGCGGCTGAACAGATATATCGCCAATTGTCCTGGGGCAATACAACAACAGCAGTTAATGCACCCGAGCCCAGATCCGCATCGTTATTTGCGCTTATTACTCTTAGAACGGTAACGTGGGAAACAGGAATTGGTGCTGATGCTCCTAAACATTAAACAACAAACTATATTAAAAAATATATTCCACTTCTCGGAAAGGTCTGGCAATAAAGGCAACGGCGGTGCGTCTAAGTTTTCTGTTGTCGCTGGTGACCATGGCTATAACATCTCACCACTTATCTCAACAGCTACGCTAACGCTCTCCTTATACTAGCCTGCCAACGATAAGAGCTCGCCACTTACTCTCATCCTGGATGCGGACTTGTCGCATCACGCCGTTGCCCAGCAGCAGGTGGACGCGGTCGCTGATGAGGTTCTTCTCTTTGCCTTTGGGCTTATTACCGGAGTAGTCGGTATCGATCTTCAGTTCGGGGATCATTACCGAGCGCGTCCAGTTCCAGAACCGGCTCGTGTTACGGACCTGGAGCGAAGTGGATTCGGTGACCGCTCGCAGTAGAGAAGTAATGTGTCGCATTGAATCATCATTGAAGTCCATATATCGCAGCAAGAAATAAAATAGTAGATAGTGCTAGCAAATAGATACCAGGAAGAGATAAGTCTAAGAAAAACAATGGAAACTAGCCTAACAGATGACCTCCGACGGAAGCTATCCACCGTATGTTTCCAGGTCTATCCCAGCGCGCTTGAAACTCCTTTATATACACATCACCACACGATCAATGTTGTGTGCTGTTACACCGCACTGTCTAGTGTCTACCTCAGCACACTACCTACAGTCACCCTCCGCAGCCAACGTATTGCTGTGAAGGAGAGCATGTGCCAATGTGGTCTCGAGACGTACCGCACTGAAGGAGAGCATGGGGTCTCTCGGCTGCAGGAAGTGGTTCTCGAGCGACTCCCGGATCAGGAAGCCGTTGGGGTCGCGCGACCCGTAACTGATGGTGAGCAGCACCCACAGGAAGAAGGCGTACGCCGTCATCTCCTGCAGGATGTCCCACATCTTCACCTCCTTCTGACGCTCCCGCTTGGCCGCCTCGATCTTGGCAGGGTCCACTGGCTGGTAATTTACTTTACGGTTCTTGTTCTTCTTGCCTGTGAGAACGTCGAAGGTTACGCTGGAATGTTTTTCGCTGCTAAACTTTCTTTCACCGAAAGGCCAGTTTACATAAACTATTATTCTAAGATTAAAATGCTCCTCGCTCTGGCAAAACAAAACCTTGACGTTTTCATCGTTTGTTTTTGCAATCACCAAGCATCAAACTTCCGAAAACAAGTCTTCTTTGCACGACTAGAAATTATACCTAGACTAGTAACTATATATGCATTATGCACCATCATTGCATGTGTTGTTGCAAGCCGTAGCGTCGCTCACATGGCACGTGCATCCATTGCTCGTCTGACTGCAGCTCCGGGGCCTTCTCGTCGTCATCTATGTCGTCATGACCGTCATCCAGCTTCTTACAGACAGCCGAGACGAGCATGGCTGTGAGGAGCACCTGCGTGCAGCGAGAGTAGACCGCGTGAGAGACTAGTTCTAGGCACTGACTGTGTCGGGAGATGTAGGTATGTATGTACAGTCGGTCTATTATGTATATTCCCTTTTTAGTTTCTAAAACTCCTCTAATTTCACTTCTGTGTATATGCAGGACTTATTTAAGGGAACATGTGGTACCTATCTAGGTAGGTACCACATGTTCCCTTGTATCAGTCCTTCATGCACACAGAAGTGAAATTAGATGAGTTCTATATACTAAAAAAGGGAAGATACATAATAGACCGACTGTACATATACGTTGGTCTGAAAGAATGGAGCCATGTGTACGTAAAATTAATATGTAAACCATTTGATGCTTAGAAGACATGGACGTCATGAAGCCCTGGAGTCACGGTGTCTAAACCAACCAAAATACGCATACATTCACACACAACGCACGCAAGCACGCACTTGCAGGGCACGAACGGCACGCCGCACGCACGCACGCAGCACGCACGACAATATAAGTAAAATACACACGCGACGCACGCACGACACTGCACGCCGCATACGCACGCGCACCAGCACGAAACCACAGACAACAACACAACACATACGACAATGATATCACCACACACACCAAATTTTAAGCACCACACACAACATCACACACAACACCACATCACACACACGACACCAAATACACATACACGCATACACCGCACGCACGACCGCACCCGCCCCTCCAATCTCAAGCATATAATCACCACACGTCAAGGCAATATGTTAGAGGACACATGAACGTGAGATACAATCGTGAGATAGTAAAGCGATATGCGCTGTATTTAAAGTACGCATAATCAATAAGCGGCTGCCACCTTGATGGCTGAGTGAGAGTAAGGATGAAGACGATGAGGACCAAATTCAGCCGAGGTTGAGCCACTTGGTGGTCTATTTCGTTGCAGAACGTGATTGACGTATGCCACAGAAGAAGATGGAGGTAGCATGACTGGGATCGTAAGGAAAGGCGAAAGTAACTACGCCACATGCAAGGGAAGTAGGACTAATAGCGGTAGTTTTCGTCAGGAACAGGCGAAGAATACGACGATCACTGGGGACAGTGGGACTAAGAAATACTCCTGCGAGCCGCATTCTGTACGTAGAACCAGGCGAGAAATATTTCGCCACTCTGGGGAACAAGTTGGGACTATTAGAATCTATCTGCGGTGTTCTTCGTCAGGAACCAGGCGAAGAATACGCACCACCTGGGGACAAGTGCGACTAAGAATACCGCCGCCCGCAGTCCCGTACGCCCATTTTGTTCTCGTACGTAGGAGACTTTAACAAGATTAACTGCGAGAAATGGCACTCATACACATAGATAATTACAAACAATATCACAAAAGTGACAGCTAGTGTCACTTTTGTGATATTGTTTACCAGTTCCTTGTCGAGAGCGCGACAAGAAAGCCACTTTTCAAAGTAGAAAAGACATTTATAATTATAATTGGTTTGCACTAGATCAGTATCGTGACAGTGATAATTGACCCAATATTATTTATCAATATCTGAACGAACCATGGGAAAGAGAACTGTTTCTTTTTTGTTGAGGTGGCATTTGTAGCAGATCCTTCTGCGACGCTTGCCGTCTCCCCATCGTTGTCATTCGCTGGAGCCGTGCTAGTCTTTCGCGGGGTTTCCGTTAGAGCTGCTTCCTCGGCGGAGAACTTGCCGGATTTTAGCTGCTCTTCGCCTGAGGACCATACATAAAAGACATAAAGACATAAAAGAAGAGTGCATCAAAGAGCCTCCAGGGCCCATCCGAGGTTGCACAATGCACATACATGGATGAAGACTCACGTAAGCAACATAAATATTAGCTGCAACAATAGTCATCACTTGAAACAATTGGCGCTCTGGACGAGACATTAAGTGCCTTCAAATCCGCTTATAGTATTATCCATTCTCTGAATCGTTATCTTGTTATCCTGTAATCGCTACTCGGTTATCAGGTTCCACCGACAGCAGGTACTCACGCTGCTTCTTGACGGCCTTATCCACTCGATTCTCCTGCAAATGGCGCGGCCGTGATTTCCTGAAAAGCAGTACTATGAGGAACGACGGCGGGAACACGATCAGGTTGGCCATCACACCCACTCCGATCTGCGCGGGGCTGACCGAGAACGGCCCGAACGAGATGCCGCCGGTGCCCGACTGCTGGGGCACCAGGCCGTACCACATGGCGTTCACCAGCATCGAGAGGTACAGCAGCGCCATACAGGCGGAGACGCGCTGCACGCGCGTGAACCGACTGCGCGGCGGCCGCATGAACACGGAGAACCACAGGTGGCCATCAGAGAGGTTCTATAGCGGGAGCTGAGATATATGAACAGGTTGCTGACTGGATAAGGCATTGGTTACGCACGGCCAGCCACTGGCAGGCAGACGTCGAATCATGAGATGGTGAACAAAATGGCGGTGAAATAGCGAGTGTGAATGATGAGTTAGTTTAACAACTGTAGACATCTGGAGATGTCGATAGTGCTGACAATAGTCATTGATGGACGCACGGGTCACAATACAGTTACGCATGGTGACACCAGATTGCAGAGTGCAAGCCGAAATAGATATGTCGTTTAAAGTCAATACGTACATAAAACATTCTACCCCCGCCCCCCCCATAAGTTCGCCATAGTGGGTTAACGTCACAGAACAAACTTACCACCACTGGCGATTCATACAATAGGCTGCTCTACACCCGTTCGAAGACCACCCACCTTCCAGCAACACACTCGAAACTGCCGCACCAATACCCACCTGTCCATCCCCTTCCTCCACAGCGAACCACTTGTTGGCGATGAACTGCCACTTCTCGCCAGTCTGCACGTCGCGCACCACCATGAAGTTGAGGTACCAGGAGGCTGCTCCTGCCTTGCCGGAGTTGTCGTGCCAGATGCGCAGGTAGCTGAGGTGGCCCAGCGGCTGCGGCGTGGCCATGACGAAGCTGTCGGTGGTCGAGCGGCGCAGGATCGGACGCTGGGGGTCGGCCAGGGTGCGCACCTCGGTCTCGTCCCGTTCTCCGGACAGGAGGAACTGTACCCGGCTGTCGCACTCCGAGTTGGTCTTGTTGCCGGTGATGATCAGGATCTCGTACAGGTACTGGAAAGAACAGAGCAGAAGGGGAAGCGTTAAGGTTACTCATAACACATGAAGGTTGATGGTGATAATAATACATTTTACCAGGTTTGAGGCTATGTTATTGGTTTCACACTTAGTATATAAAACCATACAATGTGTCTCGAAATATCGGTGAGAGTATATGAAAATAATGATATAAACTGGTCAAGTGGAAATGCCGACAGGGCTGACATTTCATTCAGTAAAAATACAAATGGACGTTAAAAACGTCTAGAAACGTCAAGTTTTTTGTCCCGGTTTTGCTGTACCGCAGAGTGTATAACATGATACAATGGTGATCATATTTAGCTCGTGACGGCCACTGACCTTGTGACTCGGTCGGTTATCGGGCAGCGGTGTGGCACCTATCTGCTGAAGGTCTTTCTTGTCCTTCAATCGCGCCCAGAACATCAGTATCAGGTAAATGGCGAAAGAGATGATTAGAGTAAGGTATATGGATAAATTATCAGCGAAACCTGAAAAGCAAAAAGCAATTTTAGTACGATCACACACTCCACGTGTTTTGTTCACAGGTAGGTTCAGTAGAAGATGTTATGAACTAAACTACTCACATACGTTTGCATGACGAGAAAGTCGATCGTTCAGACAAGATATATTTCCAAACATTCACACCTCCGTTGCCATGTAAATTTGGAGCTGCGTCGCAACTTAGCGTACCTGCATTAGCAAACACGTAGTCAAAGTCGATGGTGTTGGGCATAACGAAGAACCCTGATCCGAACGACGTCAGATGGTTGCAGGAGCACATGGTCGTCTTGTGGTTGGCGTCAGTGACCTGAAGAACAATGACATGACACTTAATCACAATTTATCACACAATAGATACTTGAATAGCCATTTTACATCGCTCTGACACACGACAAAATAATTCATCACCGGTGAGTGAGCTTTGGATTTTGATATTTTTATATTGAAAATGTTGTGTAACAGACACCGGGATTTACCGTGCATCGACCGCTCATGATTGCTGTGCATACATCCGTCACTGGCTGTGTGTTGTTCCTTCTTATCGTACATCCGTCGCTCATGATTGCCGTACATGCATGATGCATCCTTCACCGACTGTGCAGGGTGTGTGTTTCCTTACCGTGCAGCCGTCGCTGTCCCACGCAGCGCTGAGCGTGTTGTAGAAGAGACAGCCCGAGGTGTACACCCGCACGGTGTAGTTGGTCGAGTAGACGTGCGTCATGTTGGAATAGGTTAGGTTCACTGCCGACGGGTCGTCGAAAAATATCTGAGGGTGGACAAACATGCACATGTCAGAGAAGTGACACCAAATCTGCAGAGTGATACTCCAAACACTGCAAAACTGCAAGCAAGGGCGCCGCCCACTCCCGAAAGTTAGGAGGACGGAGGCATTCTGAAGTCGATTCTTTCCATGCAACGCCCAGAGGCGTAATGTTAAAATCCGAAGATGTTCGGGGGATTTGTCCCCCCTTACCCTGTGGTGGAGCCCCTGACTTCAAGTTTGATCATCTCAAAATATGCTATCTCATTATGTGAGTTAATGCCGTCTCTGTCATACTGAACCCATGTATCTGCCTTGTCCCACTCTCTTCTCGCTCTTGCTCTCCCTCCCTCTACTTCTCACTCCCTCTCTCGCGTCCTCCCTTCCCTCCCTCCATCTCCCTACACCTCCCTCCATCTCCCTCTCCATCCTTCCCTCTTCCCCTCTCCCCTCTCCCCTCTCCCTCTACCTCCCCCTCACCTCGTCGTCTGTGGTGTTTGAGAACTCGGCCACTCCGATCCAGTACTCCCCGGTCATGTTGTCCACGTACCAGTCCGGTACGAAAATGTCGTACAGCGGGTACGAGTACTGCAGCGAGTCGTTACCGTGCAGGTCGTACGGCTCCAGAGCGCGGTTGGGCACTGAGAGTACATACATTCCAGACTGGCTGTCAGCAGGGAGTAAGTTGTACCGCGGGGGTTTATATGACTCTGGGTGTACTTGAATTCTGAATCATCTTGGGGTTCTGAGATTTGACGGGCATCGATTGAGCTTGAAATGGAGAGAATCGAAACGGGAATGACGTGACCTGAGTTGTAAGCGGATAACTAGACGATCACTTGTGAATATCTTCGATGGGGTGTTCATCACGAGCACAGTCGCTTCGAAATGGTGGCTTATTAAATATTCACGGCGCCACATGCTTGCAGAACGGGGAAACCAGCAGGACGGAAGACGCTTTGAATGTCTGCCTGTCTGGATCCACACCGGCCAACAGACCAACGTGATGGTTTACCGGGTTGACAGGTCGCTATGTCGAAGTGGACTTGCGACATCACGACCTGTCACACCATCGTACCATCAGATACATCCACACCACTACCATCCAATGCGGCGACTCGCGACTCAACACTGTAACAATCTGTGACACACCAGTGTGCAAGTCCTCGACTCAGCGACTCAAGCGACTCACGACACGGAGTGACTCACGACACATAGCACTCCCCAACTCACCGACTCGGAGCCGGACATATTCGGAGATGTAGTTTGTGGGCTGGACGGGTCGGGCCTCGGGCGAGTCTCCGTCTGTGGGCGGCGCCGTCACCACCACCGGGGTGCACACTCGCCCCTCCGTGGTCGTTCCGTTCGACCCTGCTGTGCTTTTCGGCCCCGCAGTGCTCGGCTGCAGCTCTGAGTCCGGAGTTGTCTCCGTGGCTGGTGCAGGCGTGGTCGACCCGAAGGTGATGAGGTCTTCTTCACAGATCACGGGAGCTGGAGGGAGACGAGGCAAAGTGTACAGAATTTGCTTGAGTGTACGACTTATGATGTAGGGGTTAAGGGTGCCTCAACTGTTGGGTTTATTCGACGCGGAATGCACGACTAGTGCCATTCACTTCGGTGTTGTAATAAGGTGCGACTTTGAGAAACTTTGTTCAAAGGAAACCGAGAGAATGGGGCGTGAGTACGAAGACATCTTTCGCGCTTCAGCGCAGCACACGGACCCAGAGTGCCACCGGGCCACCGATCGCGACCACGGTCATAACATATGATCACGACTGACTTCGCGGGTCACCAGACGCCCGGGGCTGCGGCCCCGTGATATTCAGCTGACCCGGTCAAGGGCGCACCCAGGCCCGACTAGTCCGTCCGGGGGGCGAGATATAACATTCACACAGTCACAGGAGTTTTGTCAGTACTTACGCTCAGTTGTGCCGCCGGGAATGCACGTTTGGTTTGTTCCTCGTGTCGCATTCACGCCCTCCAGTTCCTCGCAGAAGGGAACTGTAAGATACAATTAAACTACATGTAGATTTTGTTGTGCATGTCTTGAGCGTATCGTATAAATTAATAATTGAATTAAATATGCATTTTGTATTTATTTATTTGATTTCTTTATTAATTTATTTTGCATTTTAAATATATAATTTTAAAACTCCAATTGTCAACAAATTTATTTCGACAGAGAAACAGTAATTTAACGATCTAAATATTTATTTGGCTGTTGCTAACCCACCTCGTATTGTTGTCAGGGGAACAGCCGTAGTTAGCGGTATCGGCTCTTCTATTGGCTCTTGCGACACTGAAACGAAACACCAGTCACCACCACTCACAGGCACAGACTGCTAGTTATCGTCACAATATCTACTTCCGAATAATAATGCAGCGTAAATTAAAAGTAGAGCTTCAAAAAGCAAACTCAAGAGAAAACTGAAATAGGTATACATTTTTTGTTTTCTTCTGACATGTGCGACAGACAACCCGTCCCACAGACAGCTCATTCCTCTCTTCTTCCTCTGAGTCGTGATGAGTCGTGACACTTCCTGCCCCTTCCATGCCTCTTTAACCCCTCCCCACCCCTCTCAGCGCGCCACTGACCATCCACGGTGAAGTTGGCGGGCAGCTGGATCTTCCACACCCAGTCGTACTGCGTCAGGTTGGGCTTGTTGCCGCGCTTCATGAAGATGACCAGCTGGGCGTCGGGCCGCGACACGGACACCTCCACGTTGATGGCCACGTGCGGGTGCGACACGTTGAACGAGTGGTACACCATGACCTCCTTGGCGTTCGGCTGCGGCTCCACAAACGTGGGGTCTGTGGGGAGGACCGCGGTCAGACCGTGGACGGCATGCGGCATATCGTGATGTTAGAGTAAACGGTGCGTTGGACCAGGTGACGGAATGCTATCAGTGCAGTAAGTTCCTCACTTGAGTGCTCATATAGAGGTTGACGAGATAGGCATGGTTATTGGTTAAAACGCTATTTTGATGGGAAATCACAGCAATTAATACCAAAATAAAAAATAAGAGGCAGCTTTGCAAAACAAATCAGTCGTCGTACCGATTGCACCCATGTCTCTGAGCGTGTGTGACTGGGATAAACGTCCTCACATAGTCAGCACTAGTGATGTTAATCGGAGTCTAAATTTTTTGACGTCCGAAAATAGTTCGATTTCGACTTGGACTTCGGTAGGTCGGCCACAGATATTTTGGAAGATTTTCGGTCAAGACATATAGATAATAATTCACGCATTTTCCTACCTTACAGGTTTTTACATCTTATAGGCAGTTAGATACATTTTTCCACTGTATGCACATACATTTTTTAGGAGCTGCTAGTCTGCACAAATCACTTAAAATGTACAATAATAGCGTTCAGATAAATAACAAAACAATCACGCAAAATAGCCATCGACTTGAAAATATTTATATAATGTGTTATGAAAGGGTACCAATAAGGTAACAACAGACAACTTGAGCATTTTCAGTTTGTGCTAATCATTTCACAGTTGCAGAAGAGCTACAGAAGACATATAATATAAGATGTTTACAAATTGAGCATTTTTCCAAAACTTTGACTCATTGGACATTTTTCCGTGAACATGGCCATCTTGAATCGGACTTCGTATCGGACATGATTGTAAAAATCCTCATCTTACTCCACTAGTCGGCACCTCTGCCATCACGATCGTGACCACTGACCAGGCAGCACGGGCGCCGCTCCCCTCTTCCCCCTGGGCACGGTGATGCGCACCGGCTGGTGGCTCGGCAGGTCGTACACGGGCAGCTGCTCCAGCTCGGTGGTGCCCGGCACCTGCTGCACCAGCTTCAGCTGCAGGTTGGCCGTGTCCCGGCTGACCGACTCCGTACCCTCGCCGTACGACTGCCGAAATAGGGAAGTGAGGTAGGGTAGGGTGGGACAAAGCGCCCACCCCAACGGTCTCGGCCACATATCTCCTTTCCTAGTGGATGTTTGGGAAAGGCCTTAAAGACATGTCATAGTAGATCATTCAATGTAATTTCTTCGAATAATGCATCGAAACGGCGTAGCGTGCCTACTTATATACGTAAATTGTCAACATTCCGAACCCTGCAAATCGGGCGTTTTGCCCCAGCTATGGGGCAGAACGCCCACACGCCCCACTTTGGTGAAAGTATAGGTATGTGTGGGTATTTTTTTACATTATGTACTCATGTCATCTCGCTATACACAGCGCATGAACCTGCACCTAGGCCGGTGACGTACCGAGTATCAGGTCGTGCAGACCATGACATGTTTTTTTTTTGTTATCAGTTACGGCGCAACTCCGGCCAATTCAGAAGCTCCCTAGACCAGCAAACACGCATCTCCCGCGAGAGACGGCGCGAGAGAGCACAATATTCTCTTCAAATTCCTTACGAACGCATCAACTTTTATTTTCATTTGTGCCTGCTTTATGGGGGCAAAACGCCCAGTGGGCGCGCTGCTCCACTTGTAAATGGGCGTTTTACCCTCACAGCTCATTGACTACGTTTTGCTTTCCCTAACATTCCGCCACAATTGTATACTAGCAAATTTTGGTCCAAATGAATCTTCACACCAATACGTTTGCCATAACAGGATTTCACAACCCTCATTACAGGGAAACCCACAAAGTTAAGCAAAAACAAAACCTTAAAAACGTAAAAATATTTGACGAAACACCCTCGCCGCACAATCTCAGCAACAGAGCTAGCGCTCCAGAAAATGCCATGCAAGCAAAATCTCCAATGTTCTTCAAAACAGCTATACAGATTTGTTGGAAATGTAAAATGGTAACGAAATATGATGGGTGGGCGTTTTACCCGCCATGGGCGGTTTGCCCCGCTCTAACCCTATTGTACCTTGTTCGTACGGTTCAGAGTGAGGATCAGCAAGTGGTAAGGTGTCGCAAAAGGGCTTTACAATACGGCGATACGACTCCAAAATACCTCCAAACTGTTGCCTTTAACGCCATATTCAATAGTCACAGGGGAAGCTACGGTTGCTGTCTTTGTGGCAAACGACCAGCGACGGTTTCTTTGACATTTAACAATGAAAACAATAACATAAGAACGTCTTTTAAATGAGGGAAAACGTTTCCACTATGCCTGAAATCAGGGGCTTCGCCACCGAGGGGGACGGGGGGGACGTGTCCCCCCAACATTTTCGGATTTTAACATTAGGCCTATGGACGTTGCATGGAAAGAATGGACTTCAAAATGCCTCCGTCCCCCCAACTTTCGGGAGGTGGCATCGCCTTGCCTGAAATATCAGCTTTTTAGCAAACGGTATCTTAGTTTTGTTCTTCCTGACTTCTCTCGCTGGTGCGTAATACTCACATAGAGCAGCGTTATACCTCACATAGAGCAGCGTTATACTCACATAGAGCAGCGTGGGCCAGCTGATGGTCTGCAGGCCGACCGTCATGTTGTATGCGGCGCTGCAGTTCTGCTCCTCGTGCAGGACAGCGCACAGGTCTGGGAACTGGTACTCTCCGCCTCCCAGCTGCATGCGGTACCCGCGCAGCGCCCAGCCCTCCATCCTGCCAGACAGCGGCTGATAGTGATGATACATACTATGCTAATTTAGTAGGCATAGGTCTATTGAAATAAACACCTGTAGTAGTTGCAGGATACATAAAGCGCACCGGTAAAGCTAGGAGGAGCGTCGCTTTACAATCTACCGCCCAGGAGTGTCCTTCCTGTACGGTACCATATTTACCACCCAAACCGAACTCACATGACGAGCGTCATCTCGAGTCCATCTTCCGTCTTCACCGTGAACGGGTCCTCCCCAGGCAGCACGATCGACATCAGCTTGTCCTGCATCTGGTTCACCGACTTCATCATCGTAGGCACCTGGCGCGCCGCGTTACGCTTTTGTTGCTGCCGACAGAACGGGGGTCTTAGGGCAGGAGTTCGCTTCACACGTGGCTGCCGGCTGAGGCAGTTGTCGTACGACACATTACTCTCTGTGTAGTGGTCTTCGTTGTAGAGTGATGTAGTCATGAAGAGCTCAGTACAGGATAACATTCACTAAGCATTACCATCCACCAGCGGCGCTGGAAGGAAGAAAGTTTTGACTTTGGTGATAAATGGTCCAAAATATATCAACTAGCATTTTGCGGTGACAACCTCAACAAAGCTGCAAAGTTTGCAGTACCGAATACTGCACAGGTATTTTCCCACAAGAAGATATCTTTGCATAAGGAAAATAATTGATNATAAGTCGGCACTGATATCTAACAGGGTAGGTTGGATGGGGCTTCTCAGTAAAGAAGCCCGCTTATTAATTGTTTAGAGGTTAAACTATTTTGGGACGAACGGGAAATAATAGTAAAGAGGAGACTCAACTTGCACGAATTTGGCCTTACTACGAGGCATGTTGTTTTCGGTTTTTTGAAAAATGATGTTATTATGATGTTATTGTTAGTGAAGCAATTTGATGCAAGCCAAAGGTATAGAGATGGACGGATAACTGTCGACGATATTCGGTATTCAGTAGACAAATATTTTAATCGAAAAAGACAAACTAGCTATAAAAAAACCACGCGATCGATAAGTTAATAACAGGTGGCGTCACGTTTATGCTTGAGCCGGTGGGAATTGGTGATGTAAGCAACTCTGTATCGTTGTACGTGTCTGTTGGATCGTAGTGTTTAATTTATGCATGTATATGGCGTTCGATCGATTGGTGGTTGCATGTCTGTGACTCGCCTATGTGTCTTGGGGGTCTATGCGGCTTTGTAAGGCCCCCGCCCTTACCCCACCCGGGCCAACCCGGGACCGGCCCTAATCATCTTTTGCGGGGCCGGTCGGCCGGCCGGGCGCGCGGGGCGCCGACTCATGGGCGGTGTCCACATGGACCGTTAGAGGTCGAACATGAGAAGACGCGCGGGAACGGGAGAGAGCAGTGGAGAATCGAAGCGCAGTCAGCTGACTATTCAAGCCGTCTGTCGGTGGATATGGGAACCGGTGATTTTGAAGCGTTTTCCGGGTGGCGCTGGGTGACGGGCTCTCACCACTTTGTTCGTGTTGGCAGTTGGTGGAGGGCTGTGTCAAAGTTGCGAAGCGCGATACATTATTGTCCTTTGCAGCTGACCTCTTGTTGGAAATTGTGTTTATGGTGTCATTTTCTGCAACTTATCGAGGTGGGTGCATTGGGTTATTTGAGTTTGATTTCAACGGTGAAGGTAAATTCAAATTTGAATATGGTTGAAACCAACCATTTGCTTCTGGTTAGTGCTGATGCCCATTCCAATGGCTCAGACTCCATTTGATTACTTAAATACCATTTGCCAATGGTAGGTATGCACATTTTATTAAAATATCGGTAGGTACTTTGTTATTCATGGCACGATAAAACTCACTATATTCTCGCCGACCGGGCGACGAGCGTGCACTTTCAAGCGGCGCTGAGTAGCGTGCTCCTTCCATCAAAACATTGCGTCACCCCTGTCGCCCACGAGACTACGGTGACCACGTGACTATGGCCTGACTGACACCTGATTGGTCCACCCTTATCGGTTGTCATGGCGACCCACCCGCCCCGGGCGCCGCCGCCCGCCGGGGACGGTACCCGCGGTGCCCGAACTCCCGACATCGCCCCCTACTGCCGGTGCTACCAGATGTTCTATCCTTGCCCACAAGTCACTAGACCGCCGCTCTCTCCCGTGTTACAACGTTCCCACCTCTGTTGGTCTATATGGACACCGCCCATCAGCTAGGCTGGCCGACGTGTCGCGTGCCCGGCCGGTGGCGAGGCGGGCGCCGCTTCGCGGGGTAGGCCGCGGGAAAGCGCGAGGCGGCGCGGGCGGTGGCCGCTTGCGTTGTCGGCCGGTCGGGCGCGCGGCTCAGCTGTTCGGCGGCTGCCGCCCGTCCGGTCGCGGGGGTGTTTTGAAACAATGTTGTTGTGGATGTGGTTTGAAAAATGTGATTGAATAAATGTTAAAAACCCGCTTGTCAATCGGACTTGCGATTGCAAAGATATGAGCTTCTCAAAAGCGTCGCCACGGGTTGGGTCGGGTCGGGTCGGGTCGGGTCGGGTCGGGTCGCTCATAAACATATTTTTCCCATATACCACGTGAAGACGAGCGAGCGCTCCGCGCTCGCTCATAACTAGGAGGGGAATGCATAATACCTACAGCAGGAGGGAAATACGATAGGGAGGGCAATATGAACTGGAGGGTATTGCGAACAGGTGGGTAATTCGTCATAGGGCGATTCGTAATACGGTAATATGAACGGGAGGGGATTGCGAACTGGAGGGGCATTCGTCATTAGGCAGTTCGTAATAGGGTATTGTGAACGGGAAGGGATTGCGAACGGGAGGGGAATTCGTCAAAAGGTAGTTCGTAATAGGGTATTGTGAACGGAAGGGCATTGCGAACGGGAGGGGTATGCGATAGGTAGGGCAATTCGTAATAGGGGATTGCGAGAGGACACCATACAAAGAGTTACAGTTTAGTCATAAGTTAATAGTAATGCGTGCGGGAACAAGAAAGATGAAAATTATATCAGACATACCCAAGGCTGTATAAACCTGGGCCCTGTTCACGGGTGCCGCAATCTGCTGCGGTCGCTGCGGCCGCTGCGGCCAGCAGGCGTGG
>VOPJ01008713.1:0-26089 GCA_014673585.1 Semibalanus balanoides | reverse complement strand
CACCCAGGGCATCCGTCAGTGCAACTTTAAATGCTTTGTAGTTTGCTACTTCGACCACACGAGCAGGGAGCGAGTTCCAGGGCGATGTGCATCGCACACTGAAAAAACGTAAGAAATAAGAAAGAACACTGAAAAGCATTGTTATGACTTTTGCATTGCTCTTCAGCGGGATGGCGTACGGTGGAAGGAGCACGGTACGGTACGGTGGAAGGAGCACGGTACGGTACGGTGGAAGGCAGCGGCTGGAAATAGGCCAGACAAACTCGGCAGCTGGGCAGCGGGATGGCGTACGGTGGAAAGGCATGCGGCTGGAAATAGGCCGACAAACTCGCAGCTGGGCAGCGGGGATGGCGTAACGGTGGAAGGAGCGGCTGGAATAAGGCCAGACAAACTCGGCAGCTGGGCAGCGGGATGGCGTACGGTGGAAAGGCACGCTGTGGAAATAGGCCAGACAAACTCGTGGAGTGGGGACTGTGCTCCAGCTTTCGATGCCAGCAGTAACTTCTAGCGTTACTTAGTACACTTAGCCAGAATTACAGAGTCAGATGGAGCTAAGGTCTAATGCAACGAACTAGAAATTCCGAACCACTTTGAGTCCTAGCTGCTTCTTTCTCGTTTTTTTTTTTTTTTTTTTTTTGTAAGTGCAATACAACTGTACGGCACGCTACTGAATGTATTTGCCTGCTGCCCTCTGATCTCAGTTGGTTTCCTGTTTCAGCGCCACACAACAGAGCTAGGTGATGGCTATGACTGGAACAAGATCAACCTGCGCTCGGTTACCGAGGAAACCTCCATCGATGAGTTCCTCAACACCGCCCAACTGGCCGGCACAGAGTTTGTGGTAAGTTCATCATGCTCAACGATTGAATCAGCTGTCCTGCTATAATTTTGTTGATGCATTTATCTGTGCTATTTCAGACTTGTGCATTGTGCAATGTCAGAACTCGTCCATTGTATCTTCACTTAGCTGTCAGAGTCAGTACGAACACGAATGAATTGTCAGTATGAATTCATGATGTGAGTGAATGACATGCGTGAAGGATGTAAGTGAATGAATGAATGATATGAATGAATGATATGACTGGAGGTGGGAATGCCACATCGCTGATATGAACTGGAGTGATGAATGAATGAATATAAATGATGGCTGACTGAATGAAAGACATGACTGAATGAATGGGCGCCATATAACTACTTTGTTGCGGCGCCCTAAAGCCACAATCATCATCATCATCATCATGACTGAATGAATGATATGACTGAGTGAGTGAATTAATTAATGATATGATTGAATTAATGATTGATGTGACTGATGTGACTGATGTGACTGAGTGAATGAATGAATGAATGCTATGACTGGGTGAATGAATGAATGATATGACTGGGTGAATGAAGGAATGATATGACTGGGTGAATGAATGAATGCTATGACTGAGTGAATGAATGAATGGCATGACTTAGTGAATGAATGAATATCAGTATCTGATATGAATGAGAGTGTGGCTTGCTGACTATCACTGCATCTCTCTCCACCTCGCCTCTCCATCCCAGTTCACCTGATGACATTTAACTTGCGTTCTGTGTGCCCCTGACAGGCGGAGAAGCTGAACATCACGTTCGTAAACCCGCGCGGTCAGGCCGGGATCCCCTCTGCCGAGGAGCTGGACAAGATCAAAGAGCTTCAGCGAGAGAACATCGCACTGCTGCAGATTCCCAGACGGTGAGAGCTTGACACGTACGGAGGCCGGGTTTATCATCCACCCAGCAGCACGGCTAAATAGCGATGTGTCGTCCTTCCCACTAAAACTGTTGCAGAAGTGCTTTATCATATTGCCTATTTTCATTTTTTTCACCGTGATGGTTAAGAGTCATGGTGACGCGTGACGGCTGTCCTTTGTTGACCTCCCTTGCCCTCCCCTGCCCTCCCCTGCCCTGCCCCCGCAGTCCGGCCTGGGACGAGAGCACCTCTGCCGCCGAGCTGCACGCGGCTGAGGAGCTGGCCTTCCTCGAGTGGCGCCGGCAGCTGGCGCAGCTCCAGGAGGCGCGCGAACTGACGCTGACGCCGTACGAGCGCAACCTCGAGTTCTGGCGCCAGCTGTGGCGCGTTGTCGAGCGCAGGTGAGCGGCGCCACGCGGGAGTGACTCGACACACACACACACCACACATACACATCACATACACATACACACACACACACACACACACACACACACACACACACACACACACACACACACCACGTGGACGCGGAGTGTGGCTTCAGCTGTCGGGCCTGAGGCCGTGATTTGTACGGCTCATTACCACTTGAGATGCTGATGCCACGGGCATAGATTACGCTGACACATTGTAGATGGGATCCATTTAAAGATATAGTCTAAAACTGAGTTACTGCATCGGAATAGCTATTTGTATGATATTGCGTAGAATTTTGTTTTGTACACGTTAGAACCGGACCTATATCATCCATGTCTGTTTGATTGCGGAAAGTATCAAAGATGTGACACGTGTTGATCGTTATGACACAATGCATTGCTACTCGTGTTTGCTTTGTACTGACTCACTGCTACCACCCACCGCAGTGACGTGGTGGTGCAGATCCTGGACGCGCGGAACCCGCTGTTGTACCGCTGCGACGATTTTGAGCGCTACGTCCGCGAGGTGGACCCCGAGAAGGACAACCTGCTGCTGCTCAACAAGGCCGACCTGTTGACGTACGAGCAGCGGGCCGCCTGGGCCGACTACTTCAACCAGTTGGGCGTCAAGGCCGCCTTCTTCTCGGCGCTGAACGAGGGAGACGCTCCGCCGGCCACCATCGAGGAGGAGGACGAGGGAGAGGAGGGAGGATTGATGGGACTCTTGAGGAGCAGGCTGGCTGAAGAGGACACGGAGGAGAAGGATGAGGGATCTGAGGAGGAGGAGGACTCGAGTGATTCAGAGGAGGAGAGTGTTAGTAAGGGGGGACAGACTGACACCCCGCCGCCGCTGTCTGACTGGCCTGCCGCCTCTGACCGGTCGGAGTCGACGGACGTGGCAGGGAATCCGTCAGAGTCCACAGCGGACAGCACTGCAGACGGTACCGGCGGCGGCGGAGGCAGAGGGGGAGGGTTCACCAGTCCGCGTCTCCTGCCCCGCGAGGAGTTCATCACCCTGCTGAAGAAGCTGCACACCGGCCGCCCTCTGACGCCAGGCGTCGCCACCATCGGCTTTGTCGGCTACCCGAACGTCGGCAAGAGCTCCACCATCAACGCCCTGCTGCAGTCGAAGAAGGTGTCGGTGTCAGCCACTCCTGGAAAGACCAAACATTTCCAGGTTAGAAGCGCAGCTGATCGTGTTTGTAATGGATTGTATTGGCTGGATAAATGGGTTCTTGGAAAGGGCTTGAGGTCATCTACAAGTAAATCAATGGGAAAGTTTCATGCGGTATGTTGTCAGTTGTCACAGTCATGAATGTTCAGTCCTCTTACTTTAGCTTTGCATCCATATCGTATACACTGACTTAGTGTTTACGGCTGAGCTTGTTTCAGCTTCATGGTGACTACGGCCTCAAACCCTGTGGTTATGTCACCATCCCCGGCCCCGCTGCGGCTGTATCTACCCCTCGCGTCATTACGTTTCAGACTCTGCACATCGACTCTGAGCTGATCCTGTGCGACTGTCCCGGTCTGGTGATGCCGTCCTTCCTCTCGACCAAGGCCGAGATGGTGGTGTGGGGCGTGCTGCCTATCGACCAGATGCGCCACCACGTGGAGCCAGTGAACCTGGTGGCGAACCTGATACCCCGCCCGGTGCTGGAGAGGATGTACGGTCTGATGCTGCCGGCGCCGCGCGAGGGCGAACAGCAGGACCGACCGCCCAATTCAGAGGAGCTGCTGAATGCCTACGGATGTGAGTCGACCGGGGGATAGTTGAGCCAGGGGGATAGTTGAGCCAGGGGGATAGTTGAGCCAGGGGGATAGTTGAGCCAGCGGGAATATTGAGCCAGGGAGGATAGTTGAGTCAGCGGGATAGTTGAGCCCAGGGGCGGATAGTTGGCCAGGGGGATAGTTGAGCCAGCCGGATAGTTGAGCCAGGGGGATAGTTTGAGCCAGGGGGGAGTTTGGTCTGTTGTTGATACGTCTGAACTGACATGGCTTTACTTCTGGTGTCAATTGGCTTGGCTCATCTTACCAATCTGACGCTAGATCGGCGCTCACGGCTGACCCGATCCTAACCTGGTTCGGCCTGGCTGTAACAGTAAGGCTGACTTTGATCGTTGCTACCCCGTCTGTAGGGCTCGGCGTGGGATGTAACGCTAGCCCTGATTTTGACTGTACCCCGTCTCTGTAGGGCCTCGCCTGGTTTTTGCTAACAGTAGCTGACTTTGAGTGTACCCCGCTTAGGGCCTCGACCTGGCATTGAACAGTAGCTGACTTTGACGTGTACCCCTCTGTAGGGGCTCGACCTGTGTAACAGTAGCTGATTTGACGTTACCCCGTCTGTAGGGCTCGGCCCTGGGGCTGTAACAGTACCTGACTGACGCTGACTACCCCGTCGTTGCTAGGGCTCGACCTGGTGATAACAAGTAGCGACTTTGACGTGTACCCCGCTATGTAGGGCTCGGCCTGGGTGTAACAGTAGGCATGACTTGACGTGTACCCCGTCTGTAGGCTCGACCTGTGATAACAGTAGCTGGAACTTTTGACGTGTACCCCGCTATGTAGGTGCTCGGCTGGTGTACAGTAGTGACTTTGACGTGTACCCGTCTGTACGGCTCGGGCGCCTGGCTGCTGTAACAGTAGCTGATATGACGTGCTACCCCTGTCTGTAGCGGCTTCGGCGCCTGAGTGTAACAGTAGCTGACTTCTGACGTGTACCCCGTCTGTAGGCTCGGCCTTGGTGTTATTTAACAGTAGCATGACTTTGACGTCTTGCCCCGTTCTGTAGGGCCTCGGCCGGTTTGTAACAGTAGGTGACTTTGACGTGTACCCGTCTGTTTAGGGCTCGGCCCTGGTGTAACAGTAGGCTGGACATTATGACTAGTACCCCGTCTGTAGGGCTCGACCTGGTGTAACAGTAGCTGACTTTGACGTGTACCCCGTCTGTAGGGCTCGGCCTGGTGTAACAGTAGCTGACTTTGGCGTGTACCCCGTCTGCAGACATGCGTGGCTACATGACAGCTCGGGGGATGCCGGACAACCCCCGTTCAGCGCGAGTCATCCTGAAGGACTTTGTGCGCGGCAAGCTGATGTACTGCTTGGCGCCGCCGGGACGCGACCAGGAGACTTTCAACGATTGGGCGCTAGGGACGGTACGGGAGCGGCCGGCCGACCAGAAGCTGCCCCAGGAGAAGATGGTGAAGGTGAGAGGGGAGGATCGCGCCTGCGAGCAGCTGGGGCAGGACCACCAGATACCCTCTGATGAGAGGCCATCATTATTGGACCGTTTGTTTCCCTGCCCGCGTTCTCCGCCCGGCAAGGCGGACCAGTTCGATCGAGTCGTTAAGCAGTCCACACTCTCCCCACCACGTGAAGGCGGTCCAGTTCGGGTGAGCCAGGTTCCTCCAGAGTCATTTATGACTACGGCTTCGTCCGCGCAGGCCCGGAGGGAGAACACAACAACAACAACAACAGCAGCCTGGTGGGAGTCCGAGCTCGAACTGTTCAGCGGTTTAAGAGGGAACTGTGTCACATTACATAAGATTTGATTGAGATGGCCAAGTTGTTGGAATTCATTGAAATTAAGTATCTGCTAGAAGTTAAAACACCCACAGAGGTCTAATCGAAAGTAAATTTGAGTTTGGTTTTGACATCTGCAAAAAATAAGGCCCTAGTGTTAATTAGGGTAGCCTCTTAAAGCCTATGTCGTCATCCCTTTTTATCAAATGTTGATGAAAGTGGACTTGTTTTACATTTGGCTATAATTTAGCATACATAGTCAACATATATGCCAGCGTTGAAGGTATTTTTTCGATTTCCAAAAATTCCTTCATATGAGTCACAGCCCAAATTACTAAAACTTAGTTTTTTTTCATGAAAATTGAGCACTGTTTGTGAGAAACAAATGTTCAAATCGTTTCGGCCAGCAATACTTCGATATTTTGCACCACAAGCGGCGTACATTGGACAACTTTCAGAGAAGTGAAACATTCCCTTTAATACGGGAAAGGCAGTCCTTATGCTAACCGTTAACGGGTTTTCAAGTGCATCTCATCGTCTGCTGGGCTATAAATCATTGGCTGGTGGGATCATAGAGATAATATATACATGTATATATGATCTCTATGGGTGAGATACTTTGACCACTCCGTTAACGCACTTACGGACCAGAAGCTGTAGCCTAGCAAGGCTCATTTACCGGAGGAGCATTTCTTTATTTAGATAGCTAGCTATCATCGATTTGGAAACGAAGCAAACTATTGCATGTGACATATTTACGTTGTTTCTTTACAGCCGAACAAGCCGACTGCCGCCGCGGTGGACAGCAATTTCTTCAAATTGGTGCAGAGCAAAGCCCACAGCACAGACCACTTCAGAGTGAGCCGGACAGATGGACGGACGTCCACCATGCCTGCCAGGTGAGTGGACGCGTCTTCGTCTTCCGGACAGACGTGACGGACGTCTGCCACGCCTGCCAGGTGAGCGGACGCGTCTTCGTCTTCCGGACAGACGTGACGGCGTGCGTGGTCGGATACTGTGAGCGTTATTCAACTGCCAAAGTGAATCCGATTTCCAGACACATGCATGCCTCATAGCATGACCGAGGCACTCGGACCGAGTTTGGCGTTTGATTTTCCCCTCGGACTGCGCTGATCGTCGTTTGTGTGTCGTTTCAGTGACGAAGTTGTGTCCGAGGTCGGTTCCACCACCTCCACCATCTTCAAGCCGTGGCGGGTCAAAGCCGACAGCAAGCGACCCAAGAAGGGCAAACTGCGCCGAATGTTCCGCCATCTAGATGACATATAACCAACTGCAGCTTCGCCCGTTCGCCGCTGGGTGGCGGGGATGCACGCCGACGGCAAGACTCCCATTCGGACAGAGGTCAGAGGTCAGAGGCGGCCGCTGTAATGGACAGACCGGGTGGCTGAAGGTAATATTCCGGGGCTGCACTGAGTTCGTGTTTTAGAGGTTCGCCACTCACGACTTCTGCCACAGCGCCCTGACAACGGCAGTTGGTGAAAGGATCGGTGTATCGTTCTGTGTCCTATGTAGCTGCTAGGTACTATGTTGTGGTTGAGAACATATGCCGAACGTGTCGACTGCTTTTGTTGGGTCCCTTCGGGACATGGCATTGCTGCGGCTCATGACCGCCTGGAGTGTATGCGCGGTAGTTGTTGTTAGATATTTTGCCATTGAGGAGTAATTATATGATGGCAGGACCTTGTGGAACTAACTCCTTGCCTATTATAACGAGTTTGGTAATTTTCTTTGTGCGCCCATGTGAATGCTGGAGCCACCTTTAAGTGTGAAACTAATGTGCACGAGATCTTTCGAATGCGCCAAGACCAAGGCAGTCAGCTCTGGTGATTAATGTCATTAAGGGTTCATGCGACCGGTTTTTTTCACTGATCTATCTTTCGTGGCAGTGGGCTCTGAACTTGTATCTCTGTTCACTCTGCGTCCTATGCACAGTACTATCCCACATCAAAAGCAAAACAACATTCCCCCTTATCGACGATAAAACGTGAGAGCATGTCCTCTGTGTTTAAGTGCCTTGGAGTACGTCTGGCTCGTTAACACACGCACGGGCCAGCTTTTCACCATCTAATTTGCGTAAAACATCGAACATAATACAAAAACAGATGCACAGCAACGAACCAGCCCTCAATAATCACTCATCACTCCGCCTACCAAGCGCGAAGCTCCTCGCATCGCTACGGGCTGTACGAACACAACCCAGGTGTTTATATGACCGTGGTGGTTGGGAGTGGCACCGCTCAGTAATCCAGCCAGAGATTCATGGCGGCGAAGAAACAGAACAGTAAATCATTTTAATTCTCCTGTCGTGTCAGTCGTAGTAGCGGCCACTGCTGCTGGCATTGGCACCGCTGTTCGGGACACTCTGACGGCTGGCCGGGGGTGTCAACGGCACCGTCCACTGGTGGTCGCACCGTCTGCATCCTTGGGTGCCAGAAGGAAGACCAATTAAGCGCAAGTCACTAACTGGAGCTATCACAGCGGCTGATGGCCCAACGTCACACTATCAACTTGTGGCAGGTCGTTCAGATCGAAGAAATAGTACCGTTGAGCCAGGCTTATAATCGGACCAGTCTGTCGGGTGAACCGGGCGGGGGAGCCAAGGGTAATCAGGGGGGGTACAATAGATCAGAGTGCGTCCTCTGTATTTGACGATTGGAAATGGTTTTGTTTAAATTACAGAGTGCTCAAAAAATAGTATGCCAAAAGAAACAGGAGCAGGCTTAAGGACACTCCGCCATATTCTCGACCTTCAATTAAGTGTATTTCGTGACCGCGTCCATCCAAGCCAATCGTCATCCACATGCAGCATCACCGCCAGGTCCCTCTAGCGCACCATCCAAGCCACCAAATCACCTGCCGACACAATGATTCATACCTATTTCCATACAACACAAAAAATATAACAGGGAAATATCGGAGAATGTGCTAACGTCGGCACAAGCTGTTACGTATGCCTCCGTCCGAAAATAGAGTACGTAACAACAAACAACAAACAACCCCCAACGAGCATTGCGATAGTATGAAATGCATCTCTATTGTAATAATGGGCTTTGATAGTGCGTTTTTATGGCCCGGTATCCGGCATTAGCTCTTCTCTCAATGAAACGGAGTTATTTTCTAATACATAGATCCTGGCTGGTAAATGTGAGTTCGTAAGTGTGTGTTAATGAGGAATCTCTATGGGGTTCTTTTTCATCCATATAGAAAGGGACTAGTTTCTCATTTGTGTTGCAATTTCATTGCAACATGTTATCGATCGTAAGTCTCTGAATGATCTTCTGATAACAACTCGTATTATCACAGTGAGTCCTTCATATGAAAACTCGGAAGTCCTTACCGATATCGTATATATATGAAATATAGTAGAACTGTTGTCCTACCTTTTTACGGCCTAATTATATAATATATATCAATCCAAAAACAGCTACATATGAATGCTCGTTTAATTCAATATTTCGTCCATATTTTTAACCCAACTATGCCACTAACACAACCCATTTTCTCGTTCTACTAGGAACATTCTCGAGTAACTTATTAACTACTGTGTGACACCAGGAAATCATACATAAAAATCTTCCTCTGGGATTCAGGACACCCTGACTCAGGCGTGAATCGGTATAAATACTCGCGCGCGTAGGTAGGTGGTGGTCCGTTCTGTGGTTGGCACGGTGCTGGTCGCCGGTGTTGGTTCAGCCGTCGTTGGTTGGCTGGTGGTGGAGGCGTCCGGTACAGGGCAGTTGTACAGGGTACGGATTCGCTCGATGTCCAGGTCAGATAACTTCGTCTTGGATCCTATGCCTGAAATGACACCACATACGTGCTGTAAGTCAACTAGCTATCATGATCTAGGACTGCCCATGACCCTGACTTATGTGAACCAAGGACGAGTAAAAAATACGGCCTGATTAAGTCAGTAATGACAGATGAAGGTAGATGCATGACTATATGGTGTTTCGTACTCGTACCAACTCTCTCCGCGTTCTCCGGGACGTTTCTCAGCTCCCACAGTTGGGTATGAGAGGAGGCTTGACATTATGGTACTAACGTGTCTCGTTTGTAGGTGTGCGGGACCGCAGTGTGTCCAGGCCGTGCTCCCTTGTCCACGTGTTGAGCGAGATATGCGTCACACTGGCCAGGTCATAAGGTACCTCCTCGACAAACTCCGTCTCGTTCCTGATAGGCAGACCGTTAAACATGACGGTCAAATAAACCAACATGACGATACAACATGACTATAATCAACATGACGACAAACAAAACAACAACAAACCTGACAGACACAACGACCACATCTCCATCCTGTCAGTGAATGCATACATAGCTTGTACCTTCTTGCAACAAAAGCGGGCTATGTGTCCACTGCTCGTGTGACACTGTGTCATGGCTCGCGTCATCACACTCTGCTAGAGCCGTCTACCTAGTCCACTGTGGACCCGGTGATCGTCACGCCGTCTACCTAGTCCACTGTGGACCTGGTGATCGTCACGCCGTCTACCTAGTCTACTGTGGACCTGGTGATCGTTACCCATCGAACCACAGCTTACAAGACGGTCCACCAGCACGGTAATCGGAGTCGTATTGCTGCCTGTCACACTCAGCTAGGCCGTCTAGCCTGTCACTGTGGACCTGGATGATTCGTCACGCCACGTCTACCCTATCCTAATAATGTTGACCTTGGTGATCGTTACGCATCGAAGCCAATGCTTACAGGCGGTCCCCAGCACGGTAATCAATCGTAGTATGCTGGCCGGGTCACACCTCTCTTTAAATGCCGGTCTAACCTAAGTCTACTGTCGACTGGTGATCGTTACCCATCGAACTACAGCTATCAGGCGGTTCCCAGCACGGTGAATCAGTCGGTATATGCTGCGTCACACTCTGCTAGAGAGCGTCTACACATAGTTACTAGTGGTATCATGGCTGCGCGTCACGGTCAGCTAGAGCCGTCTAACCTGTTCAACTGTTGGACGCTGGTGGACTCCGTCCACGCCGTTACCTAGGTCTACTGTGGACTTTCCGGTGATCCGCTCTTACGCCGGTCTACCAGTCACTGTGGACCCGGTGATCGTCATCCCGTCTACCTAGTCCACGTGGACCTGGTGAGTGGCGGTTACCATCCGAACCACAGCTTACAGGCAGGGTCCCAGTACGGTGATACAGTCGTATTATGCTGCGTCACACTCGCTAGAGCGTCTAACTAGGTCTACATGTGCACGGCTCGCGTCACACTCAGCTGAGCCGTCTTACCTAGTCCAACTGTGGACTGGTGATCGTCACGCGTTACCTAGTCCACTGTGGGACTGGTAGCATCGTCACGCCGTCTAACCCTAGCCACTGTAGACCTGGGTGATCGTCCAACGCACGTCTACCTAGTCCCAGCATGTGGTACCCGGTGATCGTCACGCCGTCTACCTAGTCCATCTGTGCGACTGGTGTCGTTTACCCAGTAGCAACCCACAGCTTACAGGCGGTCCCAGCACGGTTATCAGTCGTATATGCTGCCGTCACACTCTGCTAGAGCCGTCTACCTAGTCCACTGTGTCATGGCTCACGTCACACTCTGCTAGAGCCGTCTACCTAGTCCACTGTGTCATGGCTCGCGTCACACTCAGCTAGAGCCGTCTACCTAGTCCACTGTGTCATGGCTCACGTCACACTCAGCTAGAGCCCGCTACCTAGTCCACTGTGTCATGGCTCGCGTCACACTCTGCTAGAGCCGTCTACCTAGTCCACTGTGGACCCTGGTGATCGTCACGCCGTCTACCTAGTCTACTGTGGACCTGGTGATCGTTACCCATCGAACCACAGCTTACAGGCGGTCCCAGCACGGTAATCAGTCGTATATGCTGCCGTCACACTCATCAGTACGCTGTGGGCGGATGACGACACCGACGGCCGAACTCACCGGTACTCGTCGAAGAAGCACTGCAGGCCTTCCTCCACGTTCTTCCACAACACCTCCATGTCGGCGTCCCGGCCTGGCCGGTTGTGCTCGTGCCAGAACCCTGCGGTCAATGGGATAGCACGGTTCAGACGTTATCCAGTCCTCACTCGTTCGTCAGGTGGTGATATACCTACCACTGAGGATCTGGACGGTGTTCAGCATCCTTTGAATCAATATCATATCTGTTTGGATTTAACTAAAAACCCGGAGTTCATCACTAGTCCAGGTCATTATGTCATCAATAGACACAACATCATCCCCTCAACATCCACAAAGCCTCTGTTTTAACATTTACCCCATGCATCTGATTGCTTCCCACCATCCACAAACATCATCAACTAATTCCCGGTGGAGAAACACATCTGTCAGCTCCTCGCCCTACCGAGAGCGTGCATCAGCAGGTGTTTGACGTTGCCGACGTTGTTGCCCTGCATGCCGATGTTGAGGGTCTGGTTACCGCCGAGGCGTCCCACGCCGGAGAAGCAGCAGTTGGTTAGGGTGTCGGTGATGAAGAGGAAGTCCTCGGAGACGCCAGGAGACCAGGGCACGAACCGGAGACACGGTCCGGCCTCCGTGGCTGTCCGCGTCTCCAGGTCCGAAAAGGAGATGTTCAGGAAATCCTGCACTGCGGACAGAGACAGACACGGGCTCAGTTACCGCTTCCAGTTGTCAGACTCAGCCATTAGTCTTCTGCGGGCTTTATTGGATGTCGTTTGTGATACTCGTATGATGATCGAACATCGGCTATCTTGACTCTTTGCCAGTATTGCCACTAGTTCGCACTGTATCATCGCTCAGTGATTTTTACTCTTTTCCTTAAGTCTAGCCCCATCTTTGCCATACATAAAGGAGATAATTCGATGGGACTGCTTCTAGGCTGTCTTGTTTGTGAGCCACGGACTGTTGGTAATCATGAGTTTGTCGTGCTACTTAATTCTGACTTCGTACCATTGCTGACGATAAAATCCGTTGTGTAGTAGACGACTCCTCCAGGCCACAACTGGACCTCAGGTGTCATGTGGCCCGGCTCCCGGTCCTGATCTGCCCAAGGCTCCATCTGTAGAGGCAGGGCATGTGGAAACCGAGTTGTGTCAGCTCATCTTTTTACATAGTTTATCAGATGGTGCATGTCTTATGTAAAGCTTGTTGAATCACATCTCAATATTTTGGTATGTGTGTAACATGTGCAACACTATCATATAGTTTGTTACTTCAACAAAATGATGAGTTAGTGCTGCTATACATTAAGTTCCAAATATTACATTGAACTCTTCATTTTGACGAAGATATTCTTATCATTATTTATTTTACATGATAATCTCGCGTGAAACGCGTACAATAGTACGCTGTTGGTTTTCGCCAGACATGTGCATGGATCTGAAAGTAGGATATATGATCCCAGAGGATCTCTCGATAAAACGCAATGTTGGATCTTTGATCCTACTGGATCCCAACGGACAAATTACAACAATTGGATCTTGGATCCCAGTGGATCTTTCGATTACATTTTGCAACGGATCTTGGATCCCACAGGATCCCATTATCAACAATGAAAATGGATATATGATCCCAATGGATCTCGGATCCGTCAGGATCCAACTTGCATATTATGCTATAATTATAGTATTTATCGACAAAATCGAAGTAAAAGCATGAACCCATGCTAGTTGCATTAACAACGAATGAAAGGTACTGGCAATTACTTGGTTCCGAAAATACACAAATGTATAATGGCGGATCTGGGATCCCAGTGGATCCCAATGCAAAATAGTGCCTGCAATCTCGGATCCAGGCGGATCCATCGCCAAATATTGAAGACGGATCTATGATCCCAGTGGATCCATCGACAATTTGTGAAGGTGGATCTATGATCCCAGCGGATCCGGATCCAGATCCCACATATCAGATCCCGAGAATCGTTTTTGGGATCCGAGCACATGTCTGGTTTTCGCATTAGGTCATAAGAGAGAAAAGCGTCGCTTACCCCATTTAAGAAAATGTCTCCTTCGTAGAAAGCTGGAAGCAAATAAAGTTTCGACGTCAGAATACATTGCATGTGTTCGTGTTCCGAAACATTGCGTTACGTGGTGTTTCGAAACATTACATACGTCACGTTAATGGTGCTCACAGGGAGACTTTCGAGGAAAGCAAACTCACTGCCACATCTTAGTACCTGTACAACTATACAGTAGCTTAATAATCACATTGGAAAGTGGGCTGGGAAGTTCAATTTACCAACAACTGCTTCGTATACTTGTTTAATCTATCAAGGGTTGCGTGCAGCTTGTCGAATGCCTTTTGTCACTGGTATGTGGCTGTTGGGTTTCATCGTAAGATTGAACCTAGTTGAACTTCTGGTCTTTGGTTCTGGTTCTCTCCGTGGGCTCTGTCGGGGGTTGAACATGTTGAACTTCTGGTCTGTGGCTGTTGGGCTCTGCCGTCCCGTCACATGCCTCTGGACGGAGTCACATGCCTCAGCTCGGCCTCTGGCCGTTGGTCCGGTCGCCGGGTCAGGCTTCATTAGACTCACGGTCGCCGGATCAGGCTTCATTAGACTCACAGTCGCCGGATCAGGCTTCATTAGACTCACGGTCGCCGGATCAGGCTTCATTAGACTCACGGTCGCCGGTCAGGCTTCATTTAGACTCACGGTCGCCGGATCAGGCTTCATTAGACTCACGGTGCGCCGGATCAGGCTTTCATTAGACTCACGGGTCGCCGGATCAGGGCTTCATTAGACTCACTGGTTCGCCGATTCAGGCTTCAATTAGACTCACGTGTCGCCGGATCAGGCTTCATTAGGACTCACGGTCGCCGGATCAAAGGCTCATTAGACTCACGTCGCCGGATCAGGCTTTCATTTAGACTCACGGTCGGCCGGAATCAGGCTTTCATTAGACTCACGGTCGCCGGAATTCCAGCTTCACTAGGACTCACGGGTCGCCGGATCAGGCTTCATTAGACTTCACGGTCGCCGGATCAGTCTTCCATAGACTCAACGGTCGCCGGATCCAGCTTCATTAGACTCACGGTCGCCGGATCAGCTTCCATTAGACTCACGGTCGCCGGATCAGGCTTCATTAGGGACTCACGGTCGCCGGAATCAGGGGCTTCATTAGACTCACGGTCGCCGATCAGGCTTCATTAGACTCACGGGTCCGCCGATCAGTCTTCATAGATCTCACGGTCGCCGGATCAGGCTTCATTAGACTCACGGTTCCCGTATTCAGGGCTTCATTAGACTCACGGTCGCCGGATCAGGCTTCATTAGACTCACTCTGCCGGATCAGGCCATTAGGGACTCATCGGTCGCGGTCAGGCTTCATTAGACTCACGGTCGCCTCCTCTGATCAGGCTCATATGACTCACGGTCGCCGGATCAGGCCTGTCAATTAGACTCACGGTCGTGGGTCAGGCTTCATTAGGACCTACTCTGCAGGCTTTCATTAGGACTCACGCGTCGTGGGATCAGGCTTCATTTAGACTTTTCCACCGGGGGCCCCCTGTTGGGTTTTTTTTTTTTTTTTTTCCCCCCCAGGGGCCTTTTTTCTTTCCATTAGACTTCACAGGTCTGTCAGGCTTCATTAGGACTTACGTCGGTGGGATCATCTCTTCATTTGAGAACTCACGGTCGTGGATCAGGCTATTTAGACTTTACCGGTCGTGGGATCAGGCTTCATTAGACTCACGGTCGTGGGATCAGGCTTCATTAGACTTACGGTTACAGCGCGCGTAGGTGGGGTAGCGGACCGGCAGCGATGTGTCGCCCTGCTGCTCATCAGCCTCCCTCCACAGAGCTTCTGACTGAAATTCAGCCATCCAATACGGACGCAGTCAGAACACGTCGCCAATGCCAGTCAGCACTATAGACGCGTTTGTTCACTGTTTCAGTCATATGAGGCATGACTAGCCTGCGTTACGTGACGCGAGGGTGACATCGAGTCGCAATGCAAGCCGTTAAAGACACACTGCATCGGTCAATGCTGCTTTAATTATGTTTAATTGAACGTGATTCCTGAAGCTATTATCAATATTAATCACAGAAATAACCAGCCTTCTGAAATCATCTCCGTGTACAGCTCAGCGGCAGCGTTTACCCGTGACAGAAGGGAGTCTAGGTCGGCTGAGGCGTTGTAGGGGCAGGGCGCGGCGGAGGCTACACGGCCGGTCACCACCACCACCACCACCACCATCAGCTGCGGCACACAGCTCACGACCATGACGCTGCCTCGGGGCCGACACAGTGGCGACTGCACCGCACCTGCAGCGGACCCTTCCGACCGGGCAGTCCGGGATGGCCCAGCGAGCACGCCCCGTCCACGTGCTGACCCTGATAAGGGAGACACCGCTGCCCCCTCCGGCATAGTCCCAGGTGGCTCACCGGAAACGTGTGCTGAGGTGCCGACAAACATCACTGCCAGCTCCACTGAGGTGCCAACAAACACTGCCAGTCCCACTGAGGAGCCAACAAACATTGCCAGCTTCACTGAGGTGCCAACAAACACTGCCAGCTCCACTGAGGTGCCAACAAACACTGTCAGTCCCACTGAGGTGCCAGCAAACACTGCCAGCTCCACTGAGGAGCCAACAAACACTGCCAGCTCCACTGAGGTACCAACAAACACTGCCAGCTCACTGGGGAGCCAACAAACACTGCCAGCTCCCACTGAGTGCCAGCAAACACTGCCAGTCCCACTGAGGAGCCCAACAAACACCTTGTCAGTCCCACTGAGTGCCAGCAAACACTGCCAGCTCCCACTGAGTGCCGACAAACACTGCCAGCTCCACTGAGGTTCACCAACAAACACTGCCAGCTCCACTGAGGTGCCAACAAAACATGCCAGCTCCACTGAGTTGCCGCGACAAACACTGCCAGCTTCCACTTGAGGTACCAACAACACTGCCAGCCTTCCACTGAGGTGCCAACAAACACTGCCAGTCCCACTGAGGTGCCAACAAACACTGCCAGTCCCCACTAGAGGTGCCAACAAAAAAACACTGCCAGCTCCACTGAGGTGCCAACAAACACTGCCAGCTCCACTGAGGTGCCAACAAACACTACCAGCTCCATTGAGATGTCTAACATTGCCAACTCCACTGAGGTGCCAAGAAATACCATCACCGCCGAGGTGCCACTTTGTTTACAATTTACATGCCGCTACGATTGTGGTCGTACGGCCTGGCGGTTTGTGACTTCAAATTCGGCCTGAGCTGATTTGATACAGCTGGTTGCCTAAGTAAGGCCTGCCCTTGTCCTTCCCAGGTCTTTTACCGAACCGAAAAAGTTAAGTGTTTCGCTTATCTTGTTATCTTGTACTGTTTTATATTGTTTGTCGTTGCTGTGGCGGTACTTTTTAGTGTTGCTATGGCGAAAGGTCATTTTTTCAACAATCCTCACAGATGCTGTTACCAACTGCACTTAGATTGACCTCAGTTGAATCTCTCAGACAGCGTGACGACGCGAGCCACGCTACCTTTGAAGCCAGCTACCGCACACGTCATGGGGATGGAATACTCCCACGCAGCTGCGCCTCTCCGTTTCAGGCAGCGGCGGTGTGCGGTCGTCTTTGCAGTGACGGTATTTTTCCGAGAGGGTGGCCGACGGGGCTGTTCGTCAGAGCAGCTGCTAGAGTCCACCGATTGCGAAACGTCAGAGCACATCGTGATTGAACTGCGTCACGTGAGTGGTTCAAAGTTCATGTTAGCGTAGATTATGGAGACCTTTCATGCGCCGGGCATCATGACGTGGGTGAGTCAATGCGTACGTGAGTATCCGGCTGGTAGGCTATCAAAGGCGGAGCAATATTTGATTTGTATACTTCTTAATACGCCAGCCATTGACACACTCGCAGAATCGAGTTGCAAAATATACATACAAGCTGTGCATCGGCCATTTTTAATTCGTTGTCTAGGATTATAATTGACTTGACTGCTCATGTAGAAAAATACATTCATCAAAACTAAGATTCTGTGAATAGTTGCCTGATATCCCAATATGCCTGTATATGCCTGATATAAGTTATTTATCCTCCCTCCGTACTGCGCGCTCCGTCGATCTGTAGCTACTCATCCTCTATAGCCCCTATAGCCCTGCCAACTCTCTCCCCTGGCCGGTCACTTTCTATCCACAGCCCTCTTCCCTAGCCGGCTACTGCTTCTGTCCACGGCCGGCCATCTTCTGCAGCCTCGTGAACCTTCCGCCGTGCGTCTGCGGCTTGAACGGCCCGAACGCGCCGTACGGCCGCGGCAGAGGCAGACTGCTCTCCGCCTCCGGCAGGTATTGAGTGGGCCTCGGGGTCGGCCCGGCCGGCGGCGGTGTGGACGGGGGCGTCCAGGCGGCGGCTGGCTGCCGCGCTCCGGCCGTCTGTTCCGGCGGCAGACCGGCGGCCACGCGGCGGCGCGCCTCCTCCAGCTGCGCCTGCAGTCTCGCGCGCTTCTCACACAGCCGATGCGCCTCCGTCCTGGCGACGTTGGCCTCGGCGGCGCTGGACATCAGCCGGCGGCTGTTGGACTGCACGGCGCGCCGGCCGGCGCTGGCTCGCTTCACCAGCTGCTCAGAGTCGACCCTGTTCTCGTCGATCTCTCGTCTTGCGCGCTCGCCGAGCCGGCCCACCTGGGCGGCGATCATCTGGCGCTCGAGCAGCCTCAGCTCGGCGCCGTACAGCTGCAGCTCCATGCGGCGCAGGTGTTGATCCACGTCTCCGTCTCCGGAGGCTGGGCCGGGCAGCACGCGGCAGTGGCGGCGCGCCGGCGTCTCCAGGTGCGACGTGGACGTCACGGTGCGCGTGTTGAGCTGACGCAGCTGGCAGCGCGTCTGGGTCAGCTTCTCGGCCATCGCCTGAATCTCGTGCTCCTGCGCGCCCAGACACTGGATGTGGTGGCGTTCGGCGTGGATGATCTTGTTCAGCTCGACCATATCGCGCTCTGCCGTGTCGAGCTGCGCGTAACCGCGCTCCACGAACAGCTGCTGCAGCGAGATCTTCTCCTGGAAGGCGCACACCTCCTCGTCGCGCTCGACGAGCAACAGGCCGCGCTCGTTACGGTCCACTACTTGTCGTTTGTACTCCTCCAGGTCGGACATAATGCTCTCCTTGATGGTGTTCAGCGTCATCTGGCAGCAGCTGATCATCATGTCCAACTGATCGGCATGCGCCTCAAACTCCTTCATCACGTCCTTCTCCTGGTTCATCGTGCTCTGGATCATAGTCTTGTCCAGGATCGTCTTGATGGTGGTCTGGCGCGTCACGTCGTGCTGCCTCTCCAGCTCCAGCTTCCTGCTCAGCATCGTATCTTGTTGCGATCGCAGGATCTCCGTTTTCTTCATCAGCTCGTCACAGTTGGTAAGCGAGATGTTGAGCTGCGCTGACATCTCGTCGCGCTCCTTCTTGGCCAGCTCGTAGCGGTCGGCCAGCTGTTTGGTCTGCTTCTCAGTCTCCTCGCACTTCTTGCGGAACTTGGCGACCACCGTGAAGCGGTTACGCATCTCATCCTCGTTGCGCTCCACTTCGCCGGTCAGTTTGCGGAACACGCGCGCATTCGTGTCGCGCTGGCGGATCAGGTTGTTGAACTCGCGACCGAGCGACTCCAGCGTCTTGGTGAGGTTCTCCTGCAGGCGCAGCAGCGTGCCGCGCTCCTTGGCCAGCTTATCGAGGCTCTGCTGCTCGGCGGCCGTCACCGTGGACAGCATGTTGGTATCGCGGTGCGCCACGTCCACGTCTCGCTGCAGGGCCTTCCGCTGAGCGGGCAGCTCGGACGAGGCGCGGGCCTGCAGCTGCAACTCGCGCTGCAGTTTGTCCACCTCGCTTCGGTCGGCCATCATCAGGCTGCGCTGACCGCGCAGTATCTCCTCTGCATTCCGCAGGTCGCGCTCCACCCGCTCCACGGCCTTGTGGGCGTCGCGCAGGGCGATCGTCTGCTGGCGAATCTCCGAGGCGAGGATGGTGAGCCGGCTGTCGGTGCGGTTCTTGTCCTCCATCAGCAGCGCTGCGCGCTCACGACCCCGCTCCGTGTCGCGCGTCAACGCCGTGCACTCCTTCGACTTGGCGTCCAGCAGCTTGTACTCCCGATCCATCACCTTGATGAGTTCATTGCGCTGGTTGTCGATAATCTGCGACGCGTCGCTGGTTTCCTTGAGCTGGCCGATGATGGTCGCCACACTCTGGTTGAGCGCGTCCGTCTGCTTTCGCAGCTTGGCCGTGTGCTTCTCCTCGCGGTCGGCGTCCCGGCGGACCAGCACAATCTTCGGCAGCAGCTCATCCTTCTCGTCTCGCAGCGCCTGCAGCTTCTCCTCCAGCTTAGCAATCTTGGTCTCGCGCTGCGGGATTGTCCGCTCGCGCGCGGTGACGTCCTCCAGCAAGTTGCGCACCTCCTGCTTGCGGAGGCGAACTTCCACGCCCACCTCTCGTATATCCTTCTCCAACATCGTCGGGCTGTTGAGGTAGATCTTGGAGCTGGAGAAGTTGGTGGCGTCCACATTCTTTTGCAGTAGCTGCCGCTCCTCCTCCATATGACGTGTCTTGAACTCGATCTGGTAGATGGAGTTCTCCAGCGTCTTGCGTTGCTGGTCAAACGACGTCAGGTACCGCTTCAGCTCGTCCACGTTCTTACCCTCCAGGTCCGCGATCGTCTGAATATCTGAGATATCATCAGCGTTGTCCCGCTGCGCGTTACCCGATTCCTCGCGCGCCTTCGCCTTCAGCTCCTGCAGGAAGGCATGCGTCTCGATGATATCCTCGCGAAGGCCGGACCGGTTCTGAATACACACCCAGAACATGGACTGCAGGTACTTGTGCTTGCGCTGCAGGTCCTTGTACTGTATCTCGTTCAGCTGTCCGCTGGTGAAGAGGTCATCGAGCACCTTCAGACCGTCGGCCGGGTCGACGACGTCCGAGTCGAGCGGCTCGAGCAGCTCGTGCACCTCGCTGTCCTGGTGCAGGCTGCTGAGTGTGTCGCCGTCGGCGGCTGTCTCGGTCAGCGGCTCGTCCCAACTATCATCGCTCGCCGCCTCCTCCGCTGTCAGCGAGCCGGAGGAGTGGGAGCCCGCGTCGACCGGGCGACGTAGGCAGGCGCGGCAGGCTCGGCAGGCCCGGCCGACCCGGCGGCGGCTGGCGGTTCACCCTCACCTCCTCCAACACCGCCGCTGGCTCCCTCGGCGGCCCCGTCTGCCTCTGGATGGTCTGTTACCGGGCCGGCCGCACCGCTGGCGACCTCGCTCACTGCAGGACCACTCTCTTGTCCACTGGCAGGCCGGCCGCCGGCGGTGCCGCTGCCAGAGCCGGAGGAGAGGGCGGTGTGGTCCCCGGAGGACGCCGACAGCGACGAGAGTGGAGAGAGGACCGTGTCTGAGGACGGCGTCAGCTTCAGACTGTCCGAGTTGCTGGGCGGGCTGGTGTCGGACATGATGGTCAGATGTGACGGAAGGAAGAACCAACCGAACCGTCGGCGATCTAGTGGAGTGCGATGTAGCAATGACAACGCATGAATTTACCAACAATGTCAATGGCACCGACTGCAAATTTATACACACTTATGTCTTAAGTCGACTAAAAGAGTCTACCTGGTATGATTCCGACAACGATCAGTTCAGAGCAAGGCTGTTCAGAANTTCTGTTTCAAACAGATTGAGTCGACTCGACTCTTGACTCAAGTCCTGCTTTTTTAAATTGAGTCGACTCAACTCATGACTCATCCAAAAATGTCTGACTCATGAGTCGATTCATGGCTCAACTCTGAGTCAGTTACGAGTCTGCTACATATGATAGTTTGGCCTTTAGACACCAATAGAGTTCGCCAGCTACAGATTCGGGATTTGGTGGACCCCGTATATTTCCATTTAAGTCCGTGTCCAGATAGAGCGCTTCAAGCGCATATTACCATGTTAAAATCCGTTTTACCTTTCATACCATAGTTTGGCCTCTAGATGCCAAAAGAGTCCGCCAGTGACAAATTCGGGATTTAGCGGACCCCTTACATGAAAATCGATGTCCAGATAGAGTTTCAGGCGTAGATTAACATGATCAAATATGTTTTTCCCTACATATAATGGTTTGGATTATAGATGCAAATAGAGTATGCTAGCGACAGATTCGGGATTAAGCGGACCCTTAGATGTTCATGAAAATCGGTATCCAGATGGAGTTTCAGGCGTACCTTAACATGGTCTTGTCCATTTTACCCTACATATGATAGTTTGGCCTCTAGATGCAAGTAGAGTGCGCCAGCGACAGATTCGGGATTTAGCGGATCCCTTATATTTCCATGAAAATCGGTGTCCAGATAGGGTTTCAGGCGTAGATTACAGACTTGTGACTGACTCAGAGTTGAGTCATGAATCGACTCATGAGTCAGACATTTTTGGATGAGTCATGAGTTGAGCCGACTCGATTTTTAAAAGCGGGACTTGGGTCAAGAGTTGAGTCGATTCAATCTGTTCGAAACAGAACTTGAGTCAAGAGCTGAGTCAGTTCTTCGCCTGTGAGTCAGACTTGAGTCGACTCAAACAGATGTGAGTCAAATGCAACAGGGACATAGCTAACGGGTCATTTGGGTCACGCCCCTTCACCTGAGCAAAACATTTTACACTAGATAGAATGTCATTTTCTGACACCCGATCCTACCGCCCCCCCCCCCCACGGTCAACACCAAGAAACACCTAATTAAACTTGTGATGAGTCAAGTTGAGTTGACTGAAATGTATTTTTGAGTCGAGTCGAATCAATTCGTTAAAACTGCACTTGAATCAAGAGTCGAGTCGACTACTCATTTCTTATAAACAGCTCTTGAGTCAAGAGTTGAGTCGATTCATGTTTTTGTTAACAGCACTCGAGTTGAGAGTCGAGTCAGTTCTTCGGCTGTTGAGTCAGACTTAAGTCGACTAAAAAAAAATGTGAGTCGTTACAAGTCTGGTAGATTAAAGGGACGCTGTCTGTTCGAAGTAAAATTAAATATGCTAAAGAACAATCGGATTTGGTAAGCACCATGATGTCTTTTTAAAATTCGCGTCCAGTCGTCCAATATCATCGTTCAAAGTTCAGTTTTCTTCCATCCAATGACATTTGACGAGTCCGCCACCACTACGTACCAAATTCAATTAATTGCAGCCTTGTGCAACAACGGAATTGTTATCAAACAATTGTCATATTTTTTGCTTAAGCATTCTGTTCAAATTGATGTCAGAAAACCTTTAATGTCTTATTATGCCTGATTTAAGCTCATTAATAGGCAGAAAGGAAAATATTTTGTCCGAAGGGCAAATATGCTGTCCGAAGGGTTTTTTACTTTTACGAAGGAATTTTGATATCCAACCATTGATTATTTTTTTCAGCCGAGGTTTTTTGGTATCGGATTGTTTACATTGTTTTAAGCAAGGCAATAGATGTTTTAAGGTACTCCCTGCACAGTGTTGTTTATACAACACTGTGCCCGTGTCCGCCCGTGTAGCTGTTTGTCCGCCCGTGTAGCTCAGTCGGGAGAGCGCTGGACTACAGATCTGACCCACCCTGGCAAGGTGGGTTCGAGCCGACTTCGGCGCTCGCGTTTGCTCCTGGCGCCAGATATATGCGGCTGGTGGCAGCGGCGGCGTCAAAGGTCAGATAAAGCCAGCGAGCTGGTCTTCAGTCATTAAGAGGACGTTAACTTCTGTCTCTAAATTCTTCCGGTGACTGGAATTGCGATGACGGATGGTGGGGTCAGGGCCTGCGCAACAAGCTTAGCTTAGCGTGGGTCCTGATCTCGGGAATCCATCCCATCTAAACATTCGGACTAAATTAAAAAAACAAAAAAAAACATACAGAAATGTCTCAACTGCGCTGAATTTGGCGCTGAACACACCAAATCGGTTTGCGATTTGGTGTGTAGAAATCGCAAACCGTTTTTATATATTATTAAAAATGAAATAAATTATATTTTTGCATTTGCGCTGCTTTGCGCTGCTTTGCATTTGCGCTGCTTGAGCATAAGAGGACGATTACAAATAATATTTAGCCCTTAGTTAAGACTTGTTTTAGCACTTTTTGCGATTTTTTGCGTTTTTTTTCGTTTTTGCGATATCATCTGGAAGAGGCAGTGTCCCTTATTAAAGGGAATATAGCACCTTTAACATTAGTTTTTAACTGAGATAGCCAGATTGTCTGGGTGTACTGAGAAACCTCTAAATCTGAAATTTTTCCTTCCAAAACGACTAGTTGCTGAGTTTGAACGCAAAAACCGTTGGTCATATGTGGTCATATTGGGCATTGGGCATATTACAAATTTGTGAGCGTTTCCGCATACGTCAAAGTAGTTACTCCACTGTTCCGTATTGCGTGCCCCCACGTCCCCTACCCGGCGCGAGCGAGCGCGGTTCGACCCACCAGTCGCGTTTCACGTACCGGTGCACCCACGTGCGGCCGGCACAGCAGCTGTCCTCCCTTGTGACGTCACAACTCGCTTTTTGGTGACGCAATATTGTTGTGACGTCACATTGTTAAACATATTACTATTTTTCAAATTACAACAAATTTTCTGACTTTTTTCGCAAAAATGAATGCCAGGGACCGTAATCAGGGCATTCTTCCCCATCATTCTACATACTTTTCCCAAGGTGCTATATTCCCTTTAAGTAGTGTAGAAGTTAAAACAACCACAGAGGTCTAATCAAAAGTAAATTTGAGTTTGGTTTTGTCTCTTCAAAAAATAGGTCTCCAGTGTATTTGAATGGGGACTTATTTCCAATGTCGTCATCTATCTTCATTAATTATTAATTAACACTTTTCCCTGCGGGGGCAGATTCTGCCCCCCCCCCCGTAGTTTTTCGCCTGCCGCTTCTGACCGTTAGACAAGCGTCTTGAAAGTTTTGGACTTTTCCTAAAATTAAATTACGCATGTTGTGTCCCAAAAAATGAGAAGAGGCGGCTCCAGGCTCATGTTTTTGGGAGTGTATTACGAATGCGATTGTGCGGCGCATACTTCCTTCGTAGTTTGCTGTGCAATAAATGCGTCAGATACTATATCACTGCTATAAACATCATACATACTTGGATTATACATATATGGGGAGGCAGAGACGCACTCAGGTACATAAAATGGGGGGCAATATCTTTCGTCAAATTAGGTCCAACTTCAAGTTAGTAAGATGATAAAAGGCATTCTGCACATGGTGCCCCCACGTTGTTTACCTGGATCCGCCTATGCACAATAGATTACATTTAACAAATTACAGCACAACAAAAAAAAATCATGTGACGTTTCTATCGACCCAAACAATCACGAAAAGCACATATTTGCTATCATAAAAAATCACCCCATTTTTCAACCCTGAATACGCATATGATTTTTCATTTTGGTTCTTTTTCCTTTAAAATATTAGAAATCATTACATTGAAAGCTCAAAAACGTTTTTGGCTTGCAAATTTGTCGATTCAGATGGCCGCAATTACCTTTAAAAAAAGAACACCACAAAGTTTCGTATTTTTGCCCTCTGGCCCCTATTTTTTTTTAAAGTCGGATCTTGTCATGACGAATCGAAAGGTATTCGTTCCATCAAAATCGGCCGTGTGGTTCTCGATATCTCGGGGGAGGGGGGGGCAGAATCTGCCCCCGCAGGTTAACGTAATTCTGGCTGCCCGCAGGGAATAGGGTTAAGGGGCGTTCTAACTTCCGTCCCCGGCACGGCGCGGGTTTAAGTGCGATTTTGATGTTAAAAGGCGCATGTCACTTGAACGAAAAATGAGTGTCCGATACTGTCCAGACTATCACTAAAATGTATGATTCATTAAATTATATATATTGTTAAGGGCACAAAGCCTCAAAAAGGGTTTGAAAGGCCCCCTGAGCGCTCAGGAGGTCCCCTGGAAATTGTCTTGCCCACCCGCCCGAAAATACAATCCGCCGCCACTGACCGAGCTGTGCCGAGCAACCATGACAATAGTTACCTGAGGCTTGGCTGCAATAACGGTCTGGCTCCAATATGAAAAGTTGTTTTCCACGATCTAAAATTAAAATCTCACGCCACTTAAAGGCGTCACAGCGGTGGCCACCGTCATAGCGAAGCCTTTTGTCATGTGCTTCGGTTTGTCGTAACGCTGAATTGAATAAATAACATGTTAAACCTCTCGTCCTCTACAAGGCCCACCGCTTATATGTCTGGGTTTTATCAGGCAAACCCGTGCAAATTTCGCGCGACTTTGCGTGGCTTCACGGCGCTAAATAACACAGATATCTTCTTACTTTAACATGGAAGTCTACATTACAAATGCTGCAAAGGATTAAATACACGCATATCAAATGGGTTACATTTTGTCGTCATTTCAGCCGGCCCCCACTCAATAACTATCGGCGACGCCCCTGCGAGTTGGTAGGAGATCAAAGTAATTTTGACTTATATGTGTCATTGCTACGGAATATCGCATTTTTCCCCCGAAAAATATATTTTTTAGCTCGAATACCTTAATCAGGAGACAAGTCCAAAACAGAGGAAAAAATTTGATATCT
>VOPJ01008712.1:0-21223 GCA_014673585.1 Semibalanus balanoides | reverse complement strand
GGTGGTGGGGGGTCCGAGGGTGGCCTCATCAGGGGCGTTGCATCCCCTTTCCAGCTTATCCTCTGTCTGCCACGGTCTTGGCTAGACGGTGTGGTGTCAGGGCTTTGCTGGGTGTTTCCCACCGTGAGCTCCAACTGGGTCGTCGAGACTCGGGAGGTCCTGTGTGCATCTGGAATGCGGCAACTGGCAAACTTCTCCCGTGGCTCCCGACCCGAGGACTGGTACTGATGCGACGACGTCGGGATCGATCGCCTCCCCTCTAGCGTCAGCAGACCGTCCCTGCGCAGCCAAGATCGACGGCAGGTCGCGATTGAGCACGACACGTGCGCGCCTGTTGGCGGTTAGCGCGGTCTCCAAGGGGAATGGGAGGGGAGGCGTCGCCCGTCTCGACAGAGCGAGGAAGGGTCTGGCTCGATCAGGTGATTGAGTGGAGAGTCCTCCCGAGAACGTTACTGGATGGTTCAGCGCAGTTCAACTGAATCGCCTTCCTCTACATGACAAATATCCACCGGGGTCTTCCGGCTTCAAGTAGAAGCCTGTTGATCCCTACTGGATCCGTCTGTACCCCTTGTGTGCTGTCTTGCACGTCACATGGGACCACCAAGTGTCCTTTGTTTTGCGTGCTTGTGGCCGTGTTGCAGGGAGCTGCGGTGGATCGCTCAAGAAGCGATGAACTGCTGCAAGGTCAGCTCCATGCAGTCCCGGAGCTTTGGCTGTAGTGCTAAGCTCGCCGGCGGCAGGCGCGATTCAGCAGCCTCCGGTGGCTGGCGCGGCTGTCCTGTGAGGGCGTTTAGGTATGGGGTGTCCTGCGGAACAGTTTGCGGCTGGTGGACGGCAGTGGGGGTAGGGTTGACGGGGGCGGCGGCGGCTGCTGATCTCTTTCCGCTACTCCAGTATCCTGTCCTGACCTTCTTCTTTTCTGTCTCCAGTCTAGGGCACTCCCGCGACCACACCTCGTGCTCTCCTCCGCAAGTGCATTTGGGCTTAGGGGCTTCGCACGTGGAGGAGCTGTGGCCAAATGCTGAGCAATGCCCGCAGCGCTCCTTGCTCTTGCAGGAGCTCGCCATGTGTCCGTATCCCTGGCACTTGAAGCACCGTACAGGGTTGGGCACGTAAAGTCGGACACGGACCGATCGCCAAGCGATACGGATCCTCTCCGGGAGCCTCTCCTGAGCAAAGGACAGAACTATCGTGTCCGACTGAACAGCTCTGCCGCCCTCCCTGCGCTGGAGTCGGCGTACCCTCTGGACTCCCTGGTCCTCACTCCTCTAGGATCTCCTCCTGCCTCAACGTCCCCAGGTCTGGCACAGTTATAACCCCGTTGCAACCCTTGTTGGTGTGGGGGCGGGCTGTACATTGGGATTGTTCTCGTCCCCGTTCTTGTTTTCGATGCAGAGGTAAATCTTGCGCTGAGCAGCTTCCGAAGCGCTTCTCAAGCGTCGACAGCTCGACCTCCACTTCCATGCCGACCGTTTAATCGAACCCGCGTAGCTTAACCGAACCGGGAGAATGGCTCTGTGTAGCTGAAACGGTTTTGAGGTCCAAGACTGTGCAACTCTCCGAAGCTGATCAGCAAAAATCGCGAAACTGTCTCTGGTCTATGGTCGAGCGAGAGGTAGGTTTCCGTGTGGTCCGTAGGAGGCCAGGGTGGGTTTGAGGTTGTTAGCCATAATAGTTTTCATTGTCTCTGCCCACTCCCAGCCGATCGCTCAGGGACGCGCCCTAGCACGGCCTAGGGGCAGGGAGTGGGCTGTACGGGGCTTGACGAACGCCTTCCTTAGAGGGGAAGAGAGAGACTCATACCACCCCCCTATGTCCGTTCGGCGCGCCGCCTCCTCCCTTACGCCTTAAGCCGGAACGTTACCCGGGCAGCAGCAAAGCACCCGCTGTCGCAGGACGAGTGGCACGCACCGTCCCAGGGCAGGAAGACAGCTAAGCCACAGCCCCCGGCAGCAGCCCGGACAGAAAAGCTTCTCAGTGGCAGCGCCTCACTGCGTGTCCCGCCTTCCGGAACCAGGCCAAAGAAGGAGTGTTGCGACGCTACCACGACTAGCCCGCTGATAGTGGGCTCAGCCTCCAGGACCCTTCATCCGCGGGGTGCGGGTCGACGCGCTTAGTCGCATAAATGCCTTGCCAATGTAAAAGGCCGGGACGCCCCCCTGTCACAACTAAAGGTAATTGGCCGGAGCAAAATACCAAGTGGACGAAAGAGAACCCCTTCAGGTCGGGCGACTAGTCGACCCGACCGTCGAACCACCGCAGAGGGCAGGGCTTCAGCGGGGACGTCCAGGAAAACTGAGGTGGGGATGGGGGTTCAGGACATGTAAGGGTGAAAATTTGGATTAGGCTGGGCGGGGTAGAGTTGGTGAAGGGATGAGGAAGGGTTAGCTGGACCCGAGTGGGGCGGCTACTCCCCTTACACCGGCCGAACCGTGCCCTGCGGGGCTTTGCTGCTGATCCTATCTCTGCTGGGAGTTTATTCCATGTTGATGCAACCCAGTGGTCTGGATACAAATTTAGCTCTGGCTGATGCTCTTCAGTTTCAAATGGTGTCCCCGACCCCCTGCCCTTTGTTCTTCCCCAAGCTGGGTACTAATATTGAGCGTGCGCCGTGCTGCCTTAAGTATTTTTTATAAAGTAACACATTGATACCTATCAGACAGCTCCTGCCTACTTGTACCATACATTTTTTCCTCGCTGGGCATGCCTCTTTTTCAGGAAGCTTAGTTTGTTTAAGGGTAATAAGAATGCAATATATTCATTTATTTTTATCCTATACCTTTTTAAGTGTCCACCGCCTAAATGAAGTCATAGTAACTTATGGCCATGCAACCCGATGACGGCAGACAGGGTATGCAGGAGTGCCCTTTCATGCCCGTGTGACCTACGTTAATTACCATAGAACTTAATACCAAGGAAGGGCATTCACTCACGTTAGGTCGCACCACTCCCCGCTTTTTTGTTTTTGTTTTGCAGGACAGCCCGCCACCTATGAATTAGTAAAGGAGTATGCCTCGGGATACCACCGGACAGATAGCAGAGCTAGTAACATCCGGTGGTATCCCAAAGCTGTCTATGTTTCAATTCAATGTTTTGTTTTAACTGCATACATGCTGTTTTTTTCTCTCTCTTCATTTTGTGCATTTCTATTTCATATTTATGTTGTTTAGCTGCAAGATAACTACAAGCCTTCCGGATCAATCTGTACTATGTGTTGCATGAATGCTTCATGCGCCCTGTACACTTGTCATCAGGGGTGTGGTTTTATGAAAATAATTGTGGGTGCTCAAACTGAAATACATTTTCCCCCAATCCCACTACAGCAGGCAACGAAAAACATTGGTGCCGGTTTTTCGTATGTAGTAGAGGAAGGTGGAGGAATTCGTTCAAATTGACTTATAGGCACACACGGGCGCCGATAAATCACAACAACAGCACATCAACATGCTCTTGATTGTGGGTGCTGAAAGACTTTTGTGGGTGCTCATTTCAGCTTTGTGGGTGCCCTTGCACCCACAAAGAGATAGGAAACCACACCCCTGCTTGTCATCCTAGAAGACCTACAATTCCATTCAGCATTCCTATAATTAATCATTACGATATGAAGCATGGTGAAATTTTTTAGCCTAGCTATGTTCCACAAGCAAAGGAAAACACAGAGGTTGTAGAATGTAGGATATATGAACAGTATTACAGGAATAAGATTGGACCTAATAATTTTTCTGATCATTCACAGATTCAAAATGTCCGAAGAATATGGCGCTGAAGATGAATTCAAAATATTGGTGGCGACTGACAACCATCTTGGATATAATGAAAAACATGGAGAAAGAGGTATACAATGTGTAGACAATAAGTGGTTTGGATCTTTTGACGTGACCATTTTTGCCATGTTCCACAGATTAATTGTGTTTGCTTTGTCTTGTGCGTTGGCATGATGTTTGCTAGTTTGCGACAATGTGGCATTAAGTATGAGTTATATGGTTAAATTTGCTTAAAAGTATCTCTTTCTTTGAATCACAAACCATCTAATATCATTTGTACTTGCAGGAGATGACAGCATCACAACTTTTGAAGAAATTCTTCAGTTAGCTGTCGAGAAAGAGGCTGACTTTATTCTGCTCGGCGGAGACCTGTTTCATGAAAACAAGCCATCGCGAAACTGCGTCATACAATGTTCGCAGCTTCTGAAGAAATATTGTCTTGGTGACAGGTTAGTGTCGTCTCTTGGTTGTATTACCGCATGTGTACCCAGACGGCGGCGTATTGGCAGAAAATCAATATAAATATTACAGCTGAATACTATCCAAAGGAATTGCTGTTAAGATTATCATTGGGAATTAAAAATCAAACAATCAGCATAACTTGTTCTGGGTGCATACAAGCAACCCTGTGGGCACTCCCAAATACGCAAGTGCAGCTTTGATTTTTCCCTTTGCTCGACGCGAATTTTTCCCTCTGGCTATCCACTAAACCTCAAACCTGTCATTGGTTGACACTGTAATTGACTTCACCACGGTTACAGGCCCGTGACTTTCGAGTACCTGAGCGACCCGAGCAAGGACTTTTGCATGAAGGAGCCGCAAGTGAACTTCCATGATCCGAACCTCAACATCGCGATGCCTGTGTTCTCAATTCACGGAAATCACGACGATATCAGTGGTAAGTCTTGGCGCTGGCTTGTGATCGGATGAGTATGACATGCAGCCGCACAGGACGCCTGTCTGACTCCGGCCGGGAGGCAAGTTTCCGAACTCTGAATCCCTACGGGCCCCCTTGGGATTTTTTCTCATAGTCTTGGGAAATTCCGCATTCAGCGCAGAAAATTATCTGCTAGCCTACCACAATATGGCAAGGCGACCTTGTGGTGCTGCGCCTCTCATGCGAGGCAGGCCGCTAAGAGCTCCGAGTGCCCAGGCCAAGTCAAAGCACCAGTATACCTCAGCGCAAAATCAGTCAAATGCCAAGTCTCGTGGCGCCTGACGTCTGAGTCGCGTGCTGGACTTTTATATATCGGCGACCTCCCTGTCTGCAGGTCTGGGCGACACGGCCGCGCTCGAGCTGCTCTCTGTGGCCGGCCTCATCAACTACTTCGGCCGCTGGACGGACCTGCGCGAGGTGCAGCTGGCGCCCGTGCTGCTGCAGAAGGGCCGCACCAAGCTGGCGCTCTACGGGCTGGGCAACATCCGCGACGAGCGCCTGCACAGGATCTTCACCAGCGAAAGTGTGAGTCGCCGACGCCGCGCTCTGCCGGCAGCGACGGAGGACGAAGCAGAGCTTGCGTGCTTTAAATTGCAGCGCCTGCATAAATGCTGCAGCGATCTGGTTGATGTATATGCGGATTATATTATGCTTGTTATGTTATCTTGGTTTCTGACGAGTGTTTTTTGATTAATCAATGATTTTTCACGGTTTATGATTTTTTAGCTTGGTTATTTTTGTGTGGATAAAAATTATAACTAGTTTTGAATTAATGGTTTGTTTTATTTTTTCCTATCTGGTTATTCATTTGCTTATTTCCGCATAGACAATTACCACTGTTTTATGTTCATTTGTCGTCTTTGTATGTCTGTCTGCGTAAAATTCGGAAGGCTTGCTCTGTTTCCTTTACTGTCTCCCTGTCCGGTCTCAGCCTTTCTTCAGATCCCGTCTCCTGTTCAGCCTTAGCCTGTCTTCAGATCCCGTCTCCTGTCCGGTCTCAGCCTGTCTTCAGGTCCCATCTCCTGTCCGGTCTCACCCTGTCTTCAGGTCCCGTCTCCTGTCTGGTCTCAGACTGTCTTCAGGTCCCGTCTTCCTGTCCGGTCTCAGCCTGTCTTCAGGTCCCATCTCCTGTCCGGTCTCAGCCTGTCTTCAGGTCCCGTCTCCTTATCCGGTTGCAGTTTATGATGATGCGGCCAAAGGAGGACACTGGGAGCTGGTTCAACGTGTTCGTGCTGCACCAGAACCGCACCCGGCACGGCCCCAAGAGCTACGTCCCGGTGGAGTTCTTGGACGACTTCCTCGACCTGGTCATCTGGGGCCATGAGCACGAGAACCGTCTGGTGCCCGAATGGCAGGAGAGCCGCAAACTGTACATCTCACAGCCCGGTGAGCGTCACGTAACCAGGCAGCCACATAACCAGGCGGCTCCGGCACCCTAAAACCCCAATCATTAACAGCCCGGTGAGCGGTGGTGGCCTGCTGCGGTGTGCGGTGGTTGTGTCCTGTCCAGCGCTAGACACGCAAGTCATCCTCTCCCCGCCCGGCGCCCGCTAACATGGGTATACTGGTACTCTCCATAATAAGCGATAGTTGTATTGCCTGTGATTTCCTCTGTATTGTTTTTCTCATTGCATGCTTGTCATATCGCTTTGTCTTTGGTCATGGTCTATAACGTGTCTCACGTTTTCCTTTTCATAAATCCATTTTCTTGCTTCAAATGTGCAATTTATGATATACTTAATATTAGTTCGTTATCACAGGTATATCTCTCCGCCTGCCTGCTGCGGACCCCCCTCAGCCCGTGTCCTCACTGCGGCCTGCCGTGGCCGTATCGTGACCGTGCCTCTCCCGCCTCTCCCTATGTCCCCACTGCGGCCTGCCGTGGCCGTGTCGTGACCTGCCTCTCCGACCTCTCCCTATAGTCCCCACTGCCGGCCTGCCGGTGGGGCGTTGCCTCTCCTGCCTTCCCTATGTCCGCCACTGCGGGGCCTGCCTGGGTGTCGTGACCGCTGGCCTTCTCCCGCCCTTTCTCCCTATGTCCCCACTGCGGGCCTTCCGTGGCCGCTGTTCGTGACCAGTGCCTTCCCGCCTCTCCCTATGTCCCGCTGCGGCCTGCGTGGCGTATCTGACCGTGCCTCTCCGCCTCTCCTATGTCCCCACTGCGGCCTGCTGTGGCCGTGTTCGTGACCGATGCCTTCATCCCGCCTCTCCCTATGTCGCCCAGCGTTGGCCTCCCGTGGCCGTGTCGTGAACCGTGCCTTCTCCCGCTGCCGGGCGTTGTCGTGACCGGCCTCTCTCGCCTCTCCCTATTGTCCCCCTGTGGCCACCGTGCCGTGTCGTAGACCGTGCCTTCTCCCGGCTGCCGTGGCCGTGTTCGTGCCGTCGCCTCTGCTCGCCTCTGCCCTATGTCTCCACTGGCGGCCTTGGCGTGGCCGATGTCGTGAACCGTGCCTCTCCCGCGCTCCCTTATTGTCTCCTGCTGCGGCCTGCCGTGGGCCGTGTCGCCTGGACCGTGCCTCTCCCGCCTTTCCCTATGTCTTCCACTGCGGCCTGCCGTGGCCGTGTCGTGACCGTGCCTCTCTCGCCTCTCCCTATGTCTCCACTGCGGCCTGCCGTGGCCGTGTCGTGACCGTGCCTCTCCCGCCTCTCCCTATGTCCCCGCTGCGGCCTCCCGTGGCCGTGTTCTGGACCGTGCCTCTCCCGCCTGCTCCCTATGTCCCCGCTGCGGCCTCCCAGTGGCCGATTGTCGTGACCGTGCCTCTCACCGCTTCCCTATGTCCCCGCTGCGGCCTGTTTACCGTGGCCGTAGTCGTGACCGTGCGCTTCTCCGCCCTCTTCCCTATGTCCCCACTTGCGGCCTGCACGTGGGCCGTGCGGTGCCGTTTCCTTCTCCCGCCTCCCGTGGCCGTGTTGACCGTGACCGTGCCTCTCGCCGCCTACTCCCTATTCCTCACTGTGGCCGTGCCTCTCCCGCTGCCGTTCGGCCGTGTCAGTGACCGTTGCCTCTCCCGCCTCTCCTATGTCCCCACTGCCGCCTGCCGTGGCGTGTCGTGACCGTGCCTCTCCCGCCTCACCCTATGTCCCCGCTGCGGTCTGCCGTGGCCGTGTCGTGGCCGTGCCTCTTCCTGGCCCTCTCCCTATGTCTCCGCCTGCGCGCTTGGCCGTGGCGTTGTGCGTGACGTGCCTCTCCCGCGTTCCTATGTCCCCGCTGCGGCCTGGCCGTGGCCGTATCGTGGACCGTGCCTCGTCGCCGCGCTCTCCCTATGTCCCCGCGTGCGTGCCTCCCGGCCGTTTGTCGTGACCGTGGCCTCTCCCGCCTCTCCTATGTTCCCGCTGCGGCCTCCCGTGGCCGGTGTCGTGACCGTGCCTCTCCCTCCTTCCCTATGTCCCCGGACTGGGCTCCCGTGGCGGCCGTCGTCGTGACCGTGCCTTCTCCCCGCCTCTCCCTATGTCCCCGCTGCGGCCGCCGTGGCGTGTCGTGACCGTGCCTTCTCCCGCCTCTCCCTATGTCCCCACTGCGGCCTGCCGATGGCCGTGTCCGTGGCCTGCCTCTCCCGCTCCCGTGGCGTGTCGGTGACCGTGCCTCTCCCGCCTCTCCCTATGTATTCACTGTGGCGCTGCCCGTGGCCGTTTCGTGGCCGTGCCTCTCCCGCCTGGCGTGGCCGTGCGGTGACCGTGCCTCCCCGCCCTCCCCTATTGTCCCCACTCCCGCCTGCCGTGGCCGTGTCGTGACCGTTGCCTCTCCCGCCCTCCCTTTATTCCCCGCGGCGGCCATTGCCGTGGCGTGTCGTACCGTGGCCTTCCCGCCTCTCCCTATGTCCGCCCACTGCGGGCTTCCCGTGGCCGTTTGTCGTGGGACCGTTGCCTCATCCCGCCTCTCCCTATGTCCCCGCTGCCCTGCCGTGCCGTGTCGTGGAACCGTGCCTCTCCCGCCTCTCCCATGTCACCCACTGCGGCCTGCCGGGGATTGGCTGTGTCGTGACCGTGCCCTCTCCCGGCCTTCTCCCTATGTTCCTCACTGTGGCCTGCCGTGGCCGTTTGTCGTGACGTGCTCTCCCGCCTGCGTGGCCGTGTCGTGACCGTTGCCTTCTCCGCGCCTCGCCGTCATGTTCTCCGTGCGGCCTGCCGTGGCCGTGTTTCGTGACCGTGCCTCTCCCGGCCCTCCCTATGGTCCCCGCTCGGGCCTACCGTGGCCGTCGTGGACCGCTGCCTCTCCTCCTCTCCCTAGTGTCCCCGTGTGGCCTACCGTGGCGTGGGTCGTGACCGTGCCTCTCCCGCCTCACCCTATGTGCTCCGCTTGCGTGCCTCCCGTGGCCGTTTCGCTGGACCGTGTCCTTCTCCCGCCTCGTTCCCTATGTCCAACGCTGCGGCCTCCCGTTTGGCCGTTGTCGTGACCGTGCCTCGGTCCCGCCTCTCCCTCATGGTCTCCGCTGCGGCCTGCCGTGGCGGGTCGTGACCGTGCCTCTCCCGCCTCTCCCTATGTCTCCGCTGCGGCCTACCGTGGCCGTGTCGTGACCGTGCCTCACCTTGCCTCACCCTATGTCCCCACTGCGGCTCCCGGGCCGGGTGTGCCGTGCCTTCTCCTTTGCCTCTCCCTATGTCCCACTGCGGCCTCCCGTTGGCCGTGTCGTGACCGTGCCTCTCCCGCCTCTCCCTATGTCCCCGCTGCGGCCTGCCGTGGCCGTGTCGTGACCGTGCCTCTCCCGCCTCTCCCTATGTCCCCGCTGTGGCCTGCCGTGGCCGTGTCGTGACCGTGCCTCTCCCGCCTCACGCCAGGCAGCTCGGTGGCCACGTCACTCTGCGACGGCGAGGCCAAGCCGAAGGCGGTCGGCCTGCTGCACGTGCGCGGCAAGGAGTTCCGGATGGAGACGCTGCCGCTGCGTACGGTGCGGCCGTTCGTGTTCCGTTCGGTTCGGCTGTCGGACAGCCCGGCTGGCCGCGAGCCGGCCGCTGGCGACGCCGCCGAGCTGGCGCAGCAGTACGTCTCCAGCTGCGTCGACGAGATGCTGCTGGAGAGCGAGGAACAGCTCACCGGTCAGTGGAGGGAGGGGGTCGACCGAGGTTAGGGGCACGTGTAGTTAAAACGGTGCCCGGCTCGAATGGACAGCCCGGGTCTCGGCAGAGGAGTGGCCATCGTATGAGCGAATGTGTGATAGGAAAGGTATAGTACGAAAATCTTGAACGCTTTGTCACCGATGCGAGGTGTTGGGAAGGAGGGACGAAGCTGGGGGCATGTAGTTCTCTTATAGGTGGAACGCCTCCCCGTCCCCAGGCAGAATGCCAGTTTCAAAGTGGCAGCGACTTGTCACATTACCACTCCAAAGTGGCAGCTTCAACCGAATTGTAACTCGGCACCCCCGTCTGCTCCTGCGGTATCTGCAGGTCACCCGCGGCAGCCGACACGGCCGCTGCTCCGGCTGAGGGTGGAGTTCTCAGACGAGAACCAGATGTTCCACACGGTCCGCTTCGGGCAGCAGTTCGCCGGCCGCGTGGCCAACCCCGAGGACATGCTGCTGCTGAAGCGCGAGCGAGCAGAGGTCGACACCAAGGACGTCAAGGGCGGCCACGTCATGGCCCAGGTCGGACCGCGGGTGAGTGACGCACTAGTCTGTGTTTGTCGGGGGCGATCAGGTTTGTGGGTGGTCTGGTCTATCTGCAGTGGGCGGCATGTGACCTTAGTTGTCGGCCCGCCCTTAAACCCCAATCATCATCATCATGGTCTGTCTGCAGAGCGAGGGAGACCACTTTGCTGTGCATGCAAGTTAAGTTTCTCAAGTTAAGTTGCAGGTTGAGTTTCTCACCTTGGTACTCCTGTCCATGTTTGCATTGGTGAGACGGTGTGTGTGGTAGGCGTGGCAGCTGTGCTGACGTCTGCCGGCCGCGGCTCGGCAGGATGAGATGCGGGTGGAGGACTTTGTGGCAAAGTACTTCTCAGAGATGGATGACGGGGCCGGGATGCACGTGCTCAGCGAGCTCAAGATGGCCAAGGCCGTCTGCCACTACGTCGTCAAGCAGGACTTGTCGGCCATCGGGAAGGCGCTCGAGTAAGTCGCCGATTCGGACGCGGCTGAATGCTTTGTGGGGATGTGATGCCCCTGCGGGTGCGCCTCGGGAACTTCCCAGTCTAGTTCCACATGTTATGCATATGTATGTGAATTGTGTATGACAAGGTCTTCATGATCGTTCAATCAAGTCTAAACAACCTTGGAACGCACTTATAAAGGTTTATCCTGTCAGTATTCGATGAATTAACCCTCGCCCTACGGATTTTTTTCACCTTTGATCTACGGGGGACTGACAGGCCCCTTGTTAACTTCCAAATCAAGCAACATAAAGTAACGCGATAAAAAACAGCATGTTGCCTGTCGTGTAGAGAATTTAACAGTATGCAATTTTTAGGTTTGAGATCAACGGGTGACCATCCAAGTCAAGTGAATGGCCTCAACTCAAACACATCCAGAATAGCGATTTTGCGCTGTCAAAAAACCTCAAAATTTGAGATTAATAAATCTAAATAAAAATGCATGATCCTTGCCAACTTTTGTCTAACAAATACGGAAAAGGTATTGATTTGGTCGTATCTGGTCAAAAAAGTCCGAAAATTGATTAAAAAAATATTTCATAAGCTTCTTGTACTTAGGGAGCCATCACTCAGTCAAAAATAGAGATATTGCTTTGAAATCTGGTTGGGATATTTTCTATACTCAGTTCTCTCGCATCTATTTTTTAATATCTTTAAAAATGTCAAATGTCGAAATGTCGATTTTGTAGAGATTTTTTCAAAAAGTGTTTGTGGATTTTTGGGGGGTCAAAAACCATGTTAAAAATCAGATAATGACATGTAAAAGAGAATGTAATTTCCTATAGTGTCCTGTGTTTGGTTTGCAATTTGCTGCAAAACTTGCATTTCTACGATTATTCGCAAAGTTATCATTTTTCACCAACAAGACGTCACCAAAAATGTCATCTCCTAAACTACTCAACCAACTTTAATGAAATTATGACAGCATGCATATAATTGTTGTAAACTTATCTACCGTAAATTTCAGTAAGATGCCCTGCATGTGTAAAAGTTGTTCAAGAAAAACCACAGGGGGAGGGGCTGTCAGCCCCCTCCCCGCCCCCGTAGAGCGAGGTTTAGCCTGTCTGTGCGCTAGGTCTGTATTGGCACTCACCAGTTGTGGGCATCGTTACTAAAAACTGTTGTTCCGTTACTCATTACTCTGTTACTCATAAAAAATAGTTCCGTTACTCGCTACTCCGTTACTTTGTGACAAAAGTAACGAAAGTTACTAAGTCCGTTACTTCGCTACTTTAGTGTATCCCTCGCCAGTGCAGGAGTGGATGCCACCCCACCCTCGCTTTTTCGGGAATAACTCGCGTATTTATCAACTGATTGCGATGACACGTGCAGACTCCAGTACCCTTCTTTAAAACAATTTGCCAGGTACTCTGAAAATTGCAATGTTTCTCAAGGTCGTGTCAGACGCAAATGATGTCCCGTTGCATCGATGCTTGTAACCATGGGCGTTGCCACCACTGGGGGCACTAGGGGACATTGTCCCTAGTAATTTTCAGCCTCCCCTAATATGGTCCCATGTTAAAGCACACGTGCACTTGGATTTGTCCCTAGTATTTTTGCAGATCGTGGCGACTCTCTTGCTTGTAACTTACGCGTTTTCCGAGTGTTTGTTGTTCAGGAACATATGAACAGGTGTTAACAGGCGACATTTATGTTTTCCACTGAGATCATGACCGCGGTTGACCATTTCAGAGGTCAACCGAGGTCACTGACCTCCGATGACCTAAGATAACTGTTTTGGCCTCTGGCAGTTTCTAAGGCATTTTGTAACGCTTATTTTAAATTTAGGATCCATTTTGCATAATAATATGCTCCACTGGCCACTGGGGTCATGTTCTTACACAGGTGAACCGAGGTCACTGACCTCAGATGACCTAAGATGAGATTCGTTCGGTAAGAGGTCGGTTTTACGTGTAACTTCTATTTTCCCAGCTATTGGTATTTTTTCACACCGAACCATTATCTTAACACAAAATAAAGGAAGTAACTGGGTAACGGACTTGATTATAAAGTAACGCAAATTACTTGGTCCCCAGGTCCGTTACCTGTTTTGAAAACTAACAAGATCGTTACTTCGTTACTGAAAAGGTAGTTCCGTTAGTAACGGAGTCACGGAAGCTGCCCACCACTGGCACTCACCAGATTAGTAAAGCGGCTGATCTGGTAACTATGTCTGTGTGTTGGTTCAGTGCTATCACCAGCCAGATCATTAGGACAGCCGATCTGGTAACCCTGTATGTGTGGTGTTTCAGTCATCAGCTGAAGAAGGCGGTGGAGGAGCTCACCTCCCGCAATCTGCTCGACGTCAGTGAGGACAGCGTGAGTGAGGAGCTGGACAGGATCCGTGAAGAGCGGCGACAGAAGAAGCTGGAGAAGGTGAACACCACGGCCAACACCACGGCCGTCACGGGCGACTCCGGCCTCGGCACCACAGCCGCGTCACGGGACCTGGACTTGGACTCGGACGAGGAGGAGGTGGGTGTGCAGAAAGACTGTGGAGGGGGCCGAGCGCCGACAGGCTGTGATGAGCTCAGATGACCCACACTAACACACGCACATGCGTGCGCACGTATACAAACACGCACGCACGTATATAAACACGCACGCACTCACAGGCGCGTTCTCTCACATTTACCGCATTAACATTGTGAGTACATTTACCTGTACGAATCCTTACGCACTAATCTTAATTACACAGACAAGGCAGGGGATATCATATTGGGGATATCATATTAACTTGCCGTCTTTCTTGCCGTGAGCCTTTAGTGCCTATCCAGTCTTATTGACCTGCCTGCCTTCCTTGAGCGCCGTGACAACGCCAGCTTAACGCTGACGAGGAGTCTATTGTGTATGTGGCCAGATGCTGGGTGTACTGCAGAGGGAGGCACCGTCACGGCTTAACGCTGACGAGGTGTCTGTGTTGTGTTTGTGGTCAGATGCTGGGTGTACTGCAGAGGTCAGATGCTGGGTCTTACGTGACGAGGTGTCTGTGTTGTGTTTGTGGTCAGATGCTGGGTGTACTGCAGAGGTCAGATGCTGGGTCTTAACGCTGACGAGTCTGTGTTGTGTATGTGGTCAGATGCTGGGTGTACTGCAGAGGTCAGATGCTGGGTCTTAACGCTGACGAGTCTGTGTTGTGTTTGTGGTCAGATGCTGGGTGTACTGCAGAGGGAGGCACCATCCCGACCGGCCGGCTCAGACATCACGGTCATCAGCTCAGACTCAGATGACGACACGGAGATGGACGCCCGGCCAGGTACGCCCTGATATCAGACCACTGACGAGGCCCCGTGCTCAGTGATAATCTTCTGCGTGGTGGCTCAATGCAGACACGTGCAGCCTTTAGCTTGTAACCTTCTTTAGCCGGCAAAGTGACTATGACTATCTCGAGGGCGCGTTTTCATATTCGGTAACCAGGCGTATTTTTAATCGTTTATCTCGTCACAGTTCTCCGAAAGCGACATGCTGGTCGAGCCGCCTCGCATTGCATTTGGTGACGTGGTGGTTCTGGACTGCGGGAGCCGTAGCCGCTCGGTCCGGACCAGTTATACCAGCTGACAGATCCAGCCGTCCGTCACAACTCTCTCCCTCTCTGTCTCGCAGCACCGGCGGGCCGCGGCGCCAGGCGGGCAGGAGCTCGCGCTGCCCGGGCGGGCCGGGGCCGGGCCGGCCGCGGTGCCGGTGACGCTCGGGAGGCGGCCACGCCGCGCGGCAGGGGCGGACGGGGTCGCGGCAGGGCAGCGGCTGCTAAGGTACGTACCCGGCTGGGCGCGGGCAGCCGGCCCGGTGTCGAACCGCGCCTCGCAGTGCTCCTGTGTGTGCACCAAGCACAATGGATCCCTCTCGCTGTTAAAAGTAGCTTCTCAATGTGTCGAAATCACGGCAGTTGTTATCTTCAGTCTCAGTTCTTGATTCGCTAGACAATGGACATGTGAACATTATGTCCTCACTGCAGCTCTCGCCTTAGGACGGTGATGACCGTCCCAGTACGTGTCTCGCTGTGACCGTCCCCCCCCCCCGTGTGTCTGGCAGGGTATGGTGCCGCTGGAGACCGTGTTCGCGGCCGCGCCCCGCTCGTCCCGCTTCAGCAGCGTCTCCTCTCAGTCCCAGTCTCAGTCGAGCGCCACCGCCAGCCGCCGGCAGCCCAGGTCCGCCTCCAAGGGAATCATCTTCGACAGTGACAGCGACTGAAGCGGCCGGTCGCTGTGTCGGGGGGACGCTGGCTGCTGCAACGGCGCCTGGAACCACGCAGGTGGCCTGGTCTACATTCCAGGGCTGGCCGGTTCGCCGCCATGTTTGTGATACTCTGGGATGACGACTGTGATCGACTTCGCATTCCGTCAAGAGCTTATTGTTCATGCGATTGTGTACACTGTTTTTATTGTCTGCAATTATATGCAGTGCAATTTACCTTTTAATTAAATACATGTTTTCTCGCTTGCGAGTAGGCTATTACAACCGCCATTTGCACTTTGCCTCTGAAAGAAAGGAATCAGCTCACATTCATCCTCCGATTACAAATATCTTTTATCAGGCAACCTTCAACCTCCTCTTAGCATCGCCTGACGCCTCTGGGTACAGGCTTCGCACCACTGGTCTGCAAAGGGTCCTGCTCAGTGCCGTGGAGTTGGAAGTGTACGGGTTTGGATCTTAAGTAATTGTTCAATTCTACAACGAAGATCAGGCTGTAGCAATGATGAGTGATGACAGCAAAGGAATTTCGAACCTCAAGTGTGGATGTTAAGCAGTAGAATTGCTCATCCAGGCCTACTAGGTACCCATTTGGACTACACAACAGCCAAGCAGTTGGTGCCCGCCCTGTGTATTCACCGTGCTCGACTGTCCATCTCAGGACGTGTCCGTACCTCCACGATAGATTATCCGACGCCTTGGTCTGATGTACAGGGTCTGGCATAAGTTTTTGCCTCTGTCTGCTTTTTATCGTATCGTGTTTATATCGTACCTACGTGATTATTGCATCAAATATCTGCGTTCTTAGGCTCGCATCTGTTTCCTAGATCCTTTGCCCGTGAGGAATGGGGTCCCAATCCGATCTAAAGTCGGGAGCTGGTAAGCTGTGGTCAGAATAAAGCGAACTGTCTGGCTCTGGAATCACACACAGAAAAGTGAAGGGCGAACACTTCGATCTTCAGCGTGCGGAATCGTGCTAGAGACGGGACGATCTGCAATGGAGACATTTGCTGCAATTTCGGGGCTTCAACACGCGGGTCGTTTGGGGATTCTGGAGGATGGCGTAACTATTCTTCGCTGAATAGCCTGCTTTTCCAAGGCCTCCACTGTTCCGATATGACAATTTTTGCAGAAGTCGGCGCGGTAAGCACTTGAGATCTGTTACTTTTGGCTTGAACGTGCCAATCTTGTAGGCTTTAGTATTAGTAAAGGTTCTCTAAGTGCCAAAGAGATTTTTGTGGAGCCCCACAGTCCTTCAGAGACTGGGTAGCCCTTGCGGGAGTCGCTGGACCATTTTGAATGCTCACTGATTTTGTATTCAGATCGCCTTCTTTTCTGTATTCGAATTATTCTCTAGGGAACAATTTTTGTGACAGTGGAGATGGTGGGCGGACGGCCCGACCCGAGTCTATCAGCAATGCTTCATGATGTCTGTAATTCTCGCCACCAGCACTGGATGGTGCGGAAATATGTCCCACTTAGCCGGCTATGTCTGACTGTAACATTCTGGCTCAGACCTCGCCTATTGCCAGATTTCACTCGCTAAGATCGAAGTGTTCGACCTTCACTTTTCTGGGCGAGCTTCCAGGCAGACAGTTCGCGTTATTCTGGCCACAGCTCACCAGCCCCTGACCTTAGGTCGGATTGGGACCCCATTCCCTCAACGGGCAACAGGTCTAGGAAGCAGATGCGAGCCCAATAACGCAGATATTTGATGCAATAATCACGCAGGTACGATACAAATACTGGAGCAGGCAGAGGCGAAACTTATGCCGGACACACTGTATATTCCTACGAGGTCCATGCGTTCCGAACGTTAGATATTTCCGCCTACGATTTACCGAACACCTACGATACCGCTCTAACGCCTTACGATTTACCGAAGTTTATTTCCGCCTCTCGGAACGTCTCTCTTCACACTCGGCTCATCCTACAGTCGTGTATTTGCATGACGCCACACCATTATTTATCTCGACATTATTGACCGTTTCACTCGACTCGTCGCTATGTACAGGCCCAGCCAGACTGGGGTGGGGCGGTTAGATGATGATCTTGGTGTCGCCCAGCTCCTCGTCGGAGGGCAGCTCGATCAGCGCCGGATCGATCAGGTTGTGGTCCATCAGCGGCCGTCCCTCCGTCTCGCGCAGGTGCAGCTCCAGGTACGCCTCCCGGTGCGCCCAGTCCAGACCCCTATGTTAGCGCAGAGAGAGGAGGGAGGACCATCAGAGATGGGGGCAGAGAGAAGGGAGGGCCATCAGAGATGGCATGGCAGTGTGAAGGCTCAGAAGGGCAATACGATTTTCTGATTGCCTTCCTCCTACAACTCAGATATTTGTGCATACAAATGGAGACTGAAGGTATTGTCAAATGGATGCCTAAATTTATGCTTAACCATTAACATACATGGATTATAATTTAGATCCAGCAATAAACAGGCATGACACATGTGGACACATGTGACATATCAAACCAAACCATAAGTGGTGGGAAATATGATGAAGGCAAGAAAAACAAGGAGGGGCATATTTAGGAGCAAAGCAAAACATATTCATGAACACAGGAGTGTTTAATAGTCAGCAAATGGGTGAATAGATCATTGTTTTTTCCTGTTACCTTGCATCTGGCAGGTAGGCCCAGATGAGACTTCCAAGAACAATGCCACAGCTGATGGTACAGAAGAACCATGTAGTGGCATCAGCCTCCTGTCTTCTGCTTCACTCTCAATGCTCCAGCCAAAACTCTGCCATTGCTGAAAATCAGTTGAACAAACTTGTCAGAGGGAAGTGCCAGAAAGAAGGTAGATCATGGACTTGTAAAGTACATGTATATTGGTACTCATTCTTCATATCAGCAGGGTATGTAAACTACTATGTTTAAATTATTAGATTTCAATTGGCCTTTGTGTCAACTGGCAGAGCAAATTCAGTGTTGTTAACTTATTTTCACAACCTACTGACAACTTTTGGCAAATTGGACAACCATGACCTACTGGCAACATATTTCTCAAAACAAGTATAAATGATAGTCAGTCATTTATAGGTACTCTGCTTAACATAGTAACTGACCCTTACAACTTTCCCTGTGCATAAAAGGTATCATGATAATAAGATAAACAAGACACAAGCAACAATATTAGCTAATTGTGGATGCTAACAGAGCAAGATTGTCTATTGCTATAGAGAAAAGGATAAAATATAGAGGAACAGTCAACTAGCATGAGTTATTTTCCTGCAGTAGCTGAAGGGCTCATGCAGATTATGGAAATAACGAATTGCCCATCACACACTGCAATTTTACTTCATACAGGGGCATAGCCTCTCCAGAAAAGTGTGTGGGGGGGGGGGCTGAGCTGGTAAAATTGCTAAAAGTACCATCAAAACAAAAATACACACAATGCAAACTTCTTCCAGATTTGACCCACTTCACCATCTTTGTTGAGGGATGAAGCCAAGTTGGGAGGGCTGAAGCTCCCAATTGAATAGGAACCTACACCCCTGCCTACGTAAACAACAAATATATCTCATCAAGGGGACGTAAATGGCTTCAAGTTGAAGTAGGTATCATTTTAACTTACATCAGTTTTGACTTCTCCTCGCAGCTTGAGCTTAGCCTCAGGGCTAAGAGTCACTCTATGTGGCTCCTGAATAGGGCCTGTTGTGACATTTGAATCAATTAAATCCTTTTTGTCCTTAGAAGTGGACACACATCTAATGCCAGATACCAAGGACTGTTTACTGCCAAGCCTGGATAGCAAATTACTCGAAACTCGCCAAAGAGAGGCCATACTCGACAGTAGAAGCAAATCCTAAATTTACTTAGGTTTACGTCGAGTTTGAATAAACAAATATATAGAAAGAAATCTGCACTATCTTGTCTAAACACAGAACCTCTCGGCTAAAGGGGCTAAAAGCAAATGAAACGAATGCGGCATACTTGACGCATGTGTTATGCAAAGAACTCGAAAATTTGTTCCTAGACCAGCTGAATAGAATAAAACAATTAATGAAACTATACGTATATTTGCAGCAATGCAAAGAAGCTCCCAATATTATTAAAGAAAGGTAAAAAAACTAACATTTCAAATCAAATGCATGTATCCATCAAAGTGAGTGGATAAAACATGACAAAATAGCAAATGGAAAATATTTTGCGCAAACCTTTTCAGAAAAAAAAATCGGAAAAGGTTCCTTTGTAGAGATGATAAGTGTCTGTAGAGAATAAAGGAGATACGAAATTCAGTCACTCAGAGAAACACACTTTTTCTCATGAACTCTTTCATAGTCGGCGCTTAGGTCAAAAGCTCAGCTGTCACAGATTATTGAAAAATATACATATTTGCAAGGTTCAATGAATAGCTGTTGAAAAGGCTGACATGCTTGCGCAAGTGCTTCGAAAACGGCGCAGAAATTGGCTCAGGTTCAGCTTCGCTTGAATACTCATGAAATTATTGCCAGTGTTAATTTAAAGGCCTGGTAAATTGGTAATTCTTTCTCATTAGCTTAGTATTTGCCGAATTGTAATAGAATGGAGAAAATTGATGAAGATAGACTAGATTTAAAGGTAAACTCGTCATATGAACCATGACTTCCCGTGCGTTCGGTATCTGGAAATCGTTTGCCTTAAGATATTCTCCGTTGGATTTTACCGCCGCTTATTTCCCCTCCTGTCTGTTTGGCATCTATCCTGTCAGTATAATTGTATTTTGCATGATTATCATTCCTGAGTATTCTGGTTCAGAATCTTCCAGGAATATTATACACACACCAGTTTGCAGTTGCACCAGACCAGCCAAGAGTTCCATGCCAACCCTTTAAAACCAGTTAAACACCCTTATTTGGTTAGAATCTGAGCGGACTCTAAGCATGATTTCTCAATATGAAAGAGCACTTAAAATGCCTTTAGTAACTGCATGGATGAGAAATACCCTGGATTGGCCACTCAGCGACAAATGTGACCGGCCAAACGACATACAGGAGACCGGTTGTTTTGTTAAATAGCGCTCGAAACGCGGAAGGCTTCAGATTGCTTTTCCCTCTTGCAAGTACAGTTAATGTTTTTTGACGATATAAGTATTTGGTTATATAGAATCTTGGAAGGTAAGGATCATTATGCGTGGGCGTGCTGTTTTTTGCTGTACATTCATTGGTTATTTAATAATATGGAAATGTGTAATGCTATTTCCAATATGCGGATTCCAACAATGCTGAATTACCTATTTGATCATAACATACCTTTGAGGGTGATTTGTTGATCATACCTTGGAGAGCAATTTGTGTGAAAAGAGTTTCAATCTAAGGCTTTGGACGGAAAATATGAGTATCACTAAAATATCTTGTTTACCCTTTGCCCTGGGCTGTGACCTGACATTAGACCTTATTCGGAATATTTCTTATGCTTCTTGATTCGTCTCATGGAAAGAGCTTTTCTATTGCCGCCTTGCGCATTCGCGCGCGGTTATTAGATCGAAGATAACGAGGGGACGTGTTTGCTTGATGGTGTTGGCGGGAGCTCTCCTGTATGTCGAAGCTTCGCGCTTCGACCGCGAGGTGGCCGCCATGGTCTCCTACATCAAAGGGCGCCGACAGAGAGTGGCCAATTCAGGGGTATATTCTCATCCATGTAAACTGTCCTTTGCCGACTGCAGTGGTCACCTGACCAGCTTGGCGGTCGTGGCTGCTGAGACAAGACTGGTGGTCGTGGTCGCAGTTATGCAATCACTATCATAAGGAAGACAGGCTTGTGCATGAGCACCATCACGTGTCACGCTTAACCCTACTCTGTGCTGGGGGCAGATTCTGCCCTTCCCAATTTTTTTGCCGCTTCAAAACTGTAACTTAGCGTCTTGAAACTTTGTGGCTTTTCTTAGAACTTAATTAGGCATGTTGTGTCAAAATTTTGACAAAATCAGCCCAGTAGAGGCTGTGCCAGGCTCATGATTTTGGGAAGGTGTTACCAATGTGGTTGTTCGGCGCATACTTCCTTCATAGTTTGCAGTGCATATATGTGTCAGAAACGTTTATTCTGATTTTACAGATTTTTGGGGCAGAAAATGGAAATGGAACTCAGGTACATAAAATGGAAGGTGATTCCCTCAGTCAAATTGGGTTTAACTTAAATTAAGTAAGATGTTAAGACATTACGCACATGGTGTCTCCCACAATGTTTACCTGGATCTGCCTGTGTGCAATATGTTACATTAAAAAAATTACAGCATATAATGACCACATGTGCTTTTCATATTGTCCCAAT
>VOPJ01008711.1:0-26827 GCA_014673585.1 Semibalanus balanoides | reverse complement strand
AAGAACAGTTTGGAAATAAAATAGCCTTTTCCGGCTTGGTGTTCATGGGCTTCGGCTGGGCTGGGCTTGGGGTATAGGCACCCATGATAAACTATGCTTCTGACATCCCTGTCCTGGTTCTCAAACGCCTCGACCACATACCTCTCAGCGCCACTATCTAATGATGTGCTCTATGATGCGTTCTAATGGTTTGTGAAGCTGGGAATTACGACGCATTCAAATGGCAGCCTCCTCAAAGATGCCTAAAATGCTTGTCTCTCCAAAACATGCCGATAGCTTAGAGTTCTGCAAACTGATATCTCTTTTGAATTAAGCGAATTAAATAATTTGCAAACTTCCTTGTCAGTAAATAACTGGGGCGGAGTTTAATTAAAAACTTATCTTCCATATGTACGAGTGTCAGATGCAATAAGGATAGTATGTGAAATGTCAAAACTTGAATGTGGACCGGCAAGCGCAGTAAATGAACCTGTCCAAGCGTGATATTATGTCGCGATCTCGCGATATTGCTATTTTATACATCGTGAAACAGAATTGATGGAATAAGTCGCTCTATTCTCATGCTTACGAGACATATCACATTTGTACGAGCGAGTGCGTTCGCGCTCGCTCGTCCTCTAAGCTTGATTTTTTGTTTGAGAGCACTTGGCGCTCGCTCGTCTTTCCGTGATATATTGGAAATATCTGAGTATGAGCGGCCCGACCCAACTCGAGCCAACTCGACCCGTGGCGACGCTTTTGAGAAGCTTATATCTCTGTAACCACGCTTCTGATTGACAAGCGGTCTTCTTTGCTGAGAAATCTATATCCTGTTTCAAACCAGTGTCGACACATGCGGGTGACTACTACTGCGTGTGGCGCGTGAGGGATGTTTTAAAACGTTTCCTCACTCAAAAAAATATGTAACGGCTGTGCCGATTGCGCGAAAATTCAGTTTGTGGTTCCCTAACCACAAACACAATTTTCGCGCAATCGGCTCAGCCCTCACTTTCCCACAACTCAGAGGTAGAATGACTCTGCACGTGCATTCGTTCTCACCCCTATGCTATATCTCAGTAACGGCTGAGCCGATTGTGTTCAAGTTTGGTGTCTGATTAGGGACGTCTCAGCCGCCTGCTTCCAACAAGTCAAGGGTAGTGTTCCTTTGCACGTGCACACCTTTACACCCCTATGATTTTATACCTCAGGAACGGCTGAACCGATTGTGTTCGAATTCGGTGAGTGGTAAGACACCTTTCAGCCGCCACCTTTTCATATGTCAGGGATGGGGTAGCTCTGCACGTGCGCACGTGCACACCCCTATTATATATCTCAGGAACGGCTGGGCCGGTAGTGTTCAAATTTGGTATGTGGCTTCTGGCTACTCACCTTTTAGCCGTCACTTTCCAACAAGTCAGGGGTGGGTGCCTCTGCTCGTGCGCACATGTGCAGTGTGCACCGTTTTTGCATCTCAGAAACTACTAGCCCGATTGAGTTGAAGTTCACCATACATTTCCTTCGCACTAGCTCGTTCATCGCCAACTACGGCGCTTTACTGGTTTGGTATATGAGGCCAAAACTTACAAGTCTGTGGCCCCTAATGAGTTCTGGTGTGGCGTGTCACAGATACTTTTTAGTCTTTGGTAGTGTTAAATGTCATGTTAAATGCCCTGTTAAATGTCATGAAATATTTGGCAGACTCGCTCCCCTGGCATTTTCCAATTGATTGACACCCAATAGCAAGCATATAAAATGTCAGTCCCCTAAGCTTGATTTTTTCGTCTGCCCTAAAGACTCAGAAGTTGTCCCCAAACGGTGCAATGCCGAGACTGCAACTCTGGTGTGTTAGTCACAATAGAATAACATTTTGAAAAGCACCGTTTCTTGTTGCAACGTCGTCGCTTATATTCACATATAACTGCTTTAAAACCGCGTGAATACGCGTAATTAATCCCTAGGATGCAAATTGACACCCTTTTCCCCAACCTTGTCAAGCTAGGCGGTTGAAATTGAACATGCTTCATGTTGGGTCATCAACCAGTGAGATAATACCAGGGGAGTGGGTTTACAAAATACTTAATAAAATTTGACGGGGCCTACCTACCAATGACTTAAAAGTAATTTTGACACAGCCATATATGTGGACACAGTATTAGCCCAAATCGTGTAATATTTTTGCCTCATATGCCATAAGGCATATATCTCATATATCACGTTAACATATGGACCCAACTTATAAAAGCGCATCCTGTATCACGATTTAACAATGTTAATATCGTGACATCACGATATTATATCGCGCTTGGGCAGGTTCATTTTCCGCGCGTGCCAGTCCACATACACGTTTTTACATCTTGCATACCCTTATTGCATCTGACTCTTGAATGATATGGAGGAGAAATGTAAAATTACATTCTGCCCCTGTTCTTCAACGACCAGGAAGTTTGCGAAATATTTGATTAGTTAGACCTACAGAGAGACATCTGATTGCGGAGATCTAAGCTATCGTTATTCGGTGGTGGTCCATTCGGCCGGCTCGTGAGGTGACTTCAATGGCCTGGCAAAATAAAGGAATGCAAATATTTAGTTGTTTGTTGCTTACTTTGGGCATAATCATGGTACAATATTTGTCATTGCTTCAATGATTTGCAAAATAACCTGGCCTCACTTTGTCAAACCAAAAAGAATACGTATTTCCCCTGTCTTGTTATAGCTGTCTCCTTACTTTGTGCCAATTCCGATATCGGCATTATTTCTTCGTCTGCCTCGAACCATCCTGTCTTACACACGCCCCATATGCCCAATGCTTTGAACTCCCACCTGCGTTTTCCCACCATTCGTCTTGGCTAGTTACTGGGACGCTCGCGACATTTGTGGCCCGGGTATTACCTACCAATAATCGATACTGGCTCACGACTATCACAGAAATGTCCGATGGCTGCAAAGCAGAATCTTTCGATCCGATCACACGCCAAGTATGAAAATAGCTACCACTTCAAGTGCTGCAGCTCCGATGTCGACGCTTCTCTCGCTTCGTCGCTTCGTTCGACGCTTCGTTCGACGCTTCGTCGCTTCGTTCGACGCTTCGACGGAGAGCACACAAGGCGACGCACAGCCCTGATCCGGGAGTCTGGAGATCACGTGGCGCAGAACACGTGTGACGTGTCACGTAAAGCGTCTGCTCTTTTCTACTGCAGTGTTTGGATGCCAAGGCGTACGCAGAATTCGCGCCGCAGCAAGAGACGATGATTTTTGCTCTGTGCTGTTTCTAGTGGTGCCCAAAGCATTGAATGAAGAGCGACACCTCATGAGTTCAATGGAGCAGCCGTACAAGGTCATCAAAAGCCAGGTGATTTCATAATTAGTTGTTAATAACCTGTTCTGTCCAAGCGTAGAATGCAACGTTGATATATTTAATTGTCTCATACATATGCAACCCTCGGAACCAAATCAACGAACTAGTCTAAACTCGTAATGCAAGTTTGAATAGAATACCAAACTGACTCCCTTTTCCCCGCCCTTTTCAAATTACGAGCTGCACGATTGAAATTGTACATGTTTCATGTTGGGTCATCAACCAATGAGATAATATCAGGGGAGCGGGTTTACAAAATACTTCATGAAATTTGATTGGGCCTAACTACCAACGACTGAAAAATATATTTGACACAGCCATAGGTGAACACAATATGCGCCAAAAAGTTGAAAGTTTTTCGCCTCATATATCATATAGCATATATCAATTATCATTTAAGCCGTAAACATATAGAACCACCTAACTAAAGCTTATCCTGTATCACGATGTAATAATACCAGTAAGACGCCTTAAACGGCGAAGGACGAGCGAGTCCGAATAAATCCGCGTCTTTTATCCCACCCGTCCAACGGAGTTCGTCTTGTTGCAAAGATGTTTTAATTATTTTCGCTACTTGTTGTGTTGTTTTCCGTCGCAAATAGATCCGAACTAAATTGATAACTTTGAACTAAATAGGTTTTGCAGCAGTTATTTTAATTTGCAAATAAGGTTCAGTCAAAAAATCACTTTTGGGTGGGGTAATTAGATGGATTTGATTGTGCTTACAGCTGCATCATTTTACCGTCTAGCACCCTTTGGTTTTGAAGCTACGGCGGTGTAATAAAGGACGTATTTTAAAGTCGGCAATGTGTATATTACAAGCGGATTTTAACAACGAAATATTGCATTAAAACCGAAATGTTCACATGCATTTAAGAGACGGTACATTGGTCTACACATCGGTGTTTATTTCATCGCTTCACGTCCCATTAGGTGCCGGGCAATGATTTAAATAGTTAAGACGTCATAAACCATGAATTTACGCTTGCATAGCCAGTAACTTTGCACGTCCCACGCGCCGCTGATCGACACATAGTGCATACGCCGGGCGGATCGTTTCTCTACACATCTGTGTTTGACTTGTGTACGACTTTTTGGGTTCGTGCCGGGATATAGGTCCGGTATCTGCAACGATGTTTTGATGTAATCCTTTCCGTGGACGGAACAGGGGTTGCACGTGGAACGTGCAGTGTTCGACCCAGAGTTTGGAACCTGTGGCAACAATTGCCAGTGGTGTGGTTCTCCAGCCTCACACCAAATTTTTAGCTTTTAACTAGGTTCCAGCCGTTTCTCAGCTACAGCAGGATAATACTTTTCTGACACCCCTGACGCGGCAGGTGTCACCGCCATGATACCCATCACATGATAAAAAAAACATGTAATAATACATAATGTCATTGAATGGGGCTATCAGGATGGCGAAAAAACGCTGTCAATCGGATGCGAGATTCAAAAGATATAAGCTCCTGGGACCAGCGTCGCGGTCTGGCGGGCCCGGCCGGGCCGGGCGGGTCTCGGGTCGGCCGCTTATATGTGAAAAAAAAAAATCCGTATTCAATGAGGACTCGCTCCGCGCTTCGCGCTCGCTCGTAATGAATATCGCGATATTTATTCTGCTCCTGTTCTTTACCGACCTGGAAGTTTGATAAAAAAATGCATTCATTCAATTTACAGAGAGACATCTGATTGCGGAGATCTAAGCTATTGGCATTCGGTGGTGGCCCAGTCGGCCGGCTCCTGAGATGACTTCAATGGCCTGGCAAAAGAAAGGACTGACAATATTGCACATTGTTGGTTACTTACTTTTTGCCTGATCATGGTAGTTGGTACAATATTTGTTATTACTTCAGTTATTTGCAAAATTACCTGGCTCTTCATTGTGTGTCAAACACGGTCGTAACGGCCTGCAGTTAGTACATTTCCTGACCAATAAATGGCACTTTACTACCAGATATAGTTTTCTACTAGAGTAAATTACAATTTACAACTTACATCATAATATATGTATGATTGTATGTAAGCTGCACTGACAAAACGGTTTTAGAAGTTTAACTCAAACCACTCTTTTGAAGCACTGTTACCGCCTCATCCTCCCCTTGAAGACCTTTGTGGGTCCTAACCATAACGGGCTGAGAAATAGGCTTTCGTCTCGATGAGGAGAGGCTCGCAATGCAACATTGATAAGCCGCACGTAACTCAAAATTATTATATCTATAACTTGGGAAGAAGCGGCTCGACATAATCCTCATTTTTCAATTGTAACCGCCACACTTCTTTCATGTGCGGATATGTTATAAGTCTTATTCTACAATCATATGTCAATACGGTTGCCATACCTTCCACAGTGCGTCGGTAGCTCAGTGTAACATAGTGGCCTCTATGCGGGGGCAACCCGGTTCGAATACCGTTGCGGCCGATTATTTCAAGTTTAACCCGCGCGGCGTTTAGGGTTCTCTTCGCCGACGCGCGGATATTCAATATTCCCCCCGTCTTATCTTTCCGAACCATAACCGCCAGCGAGACGGCGCAAGGCGGTGATCGAAACTCTCAATGAAACGAATCTTAATGCATAACCCGCAAATTTTCCAAGTTAGTCAAATGTTGAAGGTCACGGCAGGTTCATATGGAAAGTTCGAGTTAATTGAGTTATTGATGGTTCCAAACTTTCATTAAAATTCCTTTTATTAAGACTGTCAATGCACATAAAGCTCTCAAAAGGTGTAATACATCTATTTGCATTAAGTAAAAGTGATAATTGCATGCAATGTCAAGGTCAAGGTCAGGTCACAAAAGGTCACTGTCACAAATTGTCCTAAATAAAGCTTGTTGGACACATGTTTTAGGGGTCATATTTGCACGTAAGGAATCGATTAGAAAACGTCCATTTTACAACTTGACCCGTCAAAAGGTCAAGATCAGGTCATCTAAGGTTCAAAACTGAAAAACTGACTAATATGAATCAAACAATTTGCATGTTCTTCTGGTAGTTTTGTTCTCATAACACAAAAATGACATTTATATATCTGTATCAGCGTTCAAAAAAAAAAAAAACGTTATTTTTGAAAAGTGACGTCCATTACTTACTTATGCTTGAGAGCAATCAGTCACGAAACTAAGCTTTTTACTTTTGAAATTTGGTTCTGGGTATTCATTACACTTGGTTCTTCATTATATATATATTCCGTTTTTTTAGATACCTTGCGAAATTTTCAATTTTTGGGAAAAATTTTCCTGAAAAAAAATTAGTTTTTTGGATTTTGGAGGGGTCAAAACCAAAAATAATTTGGAAATCCGAAATTGCCAATTTCTTGTAGACGAATTGAATTTTCCTTTTTATTCTGTTAGTGTTTACGATTTGCTTTAAAGCATGTTTTCTTACGGCATCAAACATTTACGTTATTCAACCAAAAATGCATGACATGACGTCATCAAAACGTCATTATCTCCCCAAAGTTCTCAATTTTTTTTCGATGAATTTTTTTACGGTAGGAACGTATAATTGATGCTGGTAGGCCTGAAAACTTTGAACGTCGTTATCTTGTTACGGTTTTCAAGTTATTGCGGAAATCGGGAGGGATTAATTTACCCCCCCCCCTACGCCGCGCGGTTTAAGACGGGCCCAAACTCTCATATGAAAACGGCGAACTAATCATAGAAGTGTTTGGCATTCTCACCCAACCGTCTCTGAGGAACGTCTCGCTTCTCATTATTGAGAGCCTGCGGAGAACCTGCAGGGGACGCTAAAAGGAACTTCCATGATCTCGTTTACTGATGCTCCAAACATTCAACTTTACTTACGTAAAAGTAGCCCCTGGTGTCTCGTGCGTCTCAAACCGTTTTTTTCAGTGCCCAAAGTATATCTGACAATCAAACATGAGGATTTGACAACATTTTATTGGCTAAAAATGGGTCGCCAAATTAATGCTCCGTCAAGTGAGGCATCATGCAGCGCGTTTCACATTGTTATGCCAAGTATTTTGCATTCAACGCTAAAACGCGGGCACAGTTTTGAACGGAGTGCAACGAGACTTATATATAGATGTTTCTTCGGGTATTGGCTTTGTGGAGCCACAGAACACATTTTATAACTGTAATACTTTTGATATATCGAATAAAATATGCGGCTAGGTCCCGCTTAGAGACCAGTTGTCAGCGGATTAACACGTAAAACTAGGAGGAACATGTCGGATACAACTAAAAAAACGCGGACACAGCTTCAATGATAGAACCATGAAAGCAGCACGGCTGGATTTAAAATTGCTTTTATCGCTGATTCCAGAGAACATATTTGATAAGTCACATAGTTGTTGTACAATCAACTGAAAACTGACTTAAACGGTGGAATTCCTTACAGCGGTGGTCCCGCCCGGGCGGCCAGCCGCCGGTCGCTAGGACCGCGTTTGGCACGCCTTGTAGCCTTACAAAATCCTTTGTTTACACCAACAAAAGTATACATTTCCATTGTCATATAATTGTAACTGCCTTTTTACTTTGTGCCATCCCGATATAAGCATTGTTTATTCCTCAGATTCGCCCACGATAATTGTAAAGCGTGGAAATTACACATTATTACTATGGTTATTATGATTTGTAATATTTTGTCACAGCTGCTCTATCGCCGAAATATACAAAGATGCAAAATAAATCGGGAAATAAGACATTGTTGTACGTTCGATGCCACAATATATACATGCTGGAATAATTTCTGTTCGTAAAAACCTAGTGCTTTCAAAAATTGTATCTAGAAGCTTTGTCAAATATTCGGTTTTGCACTGTCATCGATTTTTCGACTTACGACTGCCGTTTCATGAATATGATTACGATAGTCTGGGCGAATCCAAGCACACCTCAAATAGGAGCAGGTTCAAAAACGTCTGGCAGATTTTGACCTGCTAAGTAGTTGTATTGGTTTGGTATAAGACATTCATTCAATCATGATAATTGTATTACCATAAAATAGCATTCACAACAAACGACCTATAGCCGTTTTCAAGAAGGATGTATTTTTACCGGGTATTACCCGGTAATATTTCGTGCGTTCTGGGTAATTGACTCTTGGAACACGACTTTTCTCAGATATTTTTGGCATTAAATAAAACTTTATGTATTCATGTACAATTATGTGCTTTTGCAATTTACAATTTTCCGTTAGTTTTCTTTGTATGATTAAATTCAGAAATAAATATTACTGGGTAGTACCTTGTAGTACCCAGTACTATTTTTTTGTGAATTTGATTATACAAATAAAACTAACGAGAAATTTCGCAATGTGAGAGCAGATAATTGTACATGAATTCTTAAAGTTTCAATTGATACCAAAAATATATGTGAAAAACCGGGTTCCTAGACTCAATTACCCAGAACGCACGAAATATTACCGGGTTCTATCGGGCACTACCGGGAAAAAATAAATCCTTTGTAAAAACAGCTAATATTGGATTGCCGCAAAAGCTAGGCTTAAATCAAAGCGCCTATCCCTTGTAACTTAACAGTAACTACAAATTAAGGTAATACATTACAAAGTGCGTTACTGAAATGATGTACAAACAAATCAGCAGATTAATGATGAAATCCAGAATCAGAAGTGCCAACCCGTCAACATCCCGCCGAGCAGCTGTTAGAAGTTTACAGCTGGCCCTGGCGCCGGGCAGCCGTGGTCAGCCGAAGACATGTTTGGTGTAGAACATAAATCATTACGTCTAACACTCAGCTGAGTGGCTCCTGGCGATGCACGAACTTTGTGTTTACACTGTCTAATTCCACTCGCAATGTGTCCAACAAGCACGCTTCTCCGTCCGAAATATGGGTCGCTCTCTGAGATGTGAAGGTTTGATCTTGAGCACCCTCAGCTGAGGTTGTTCTTCGTCCACGATCATTAATGCTGTCCTCGTCAGGGACCCACTTATCTGGATTTATCCGGATTATTGTGTCCCGGTGAAATGCATCTTTCCCCACCGGTCCTTTTGTGTTTCAAAGACCAGCAGATTCAGTGTGCAGCTGGAATTAATAACCTTTGGCGTTTGGAAACTCATATATTTTATAGCAATTACAAATAACTGTCTATGTTATTCCCTCGCTCACATATCGACGCTCTTCCGCAAGAGCCCTGGCAGAGCTAAATAGATCCAGGTCCGGCAGCAATAGATTGTCATGCTCCACTTGTTACCATAGCAATAAGGCACAGATCAGGGCTTGGTGACTCGCTTCCACAAGTAACCTGATTACATTAACCGCTGCGGCATTTCGCAATCATTGATATTCTGTTCTGGAATTGCCGTTCCAACCAAGCTTCATGGGCGTAACGACCACTGGGTACACTAGGTACACTGTACCCAGTAAAATTCAAATGACCAAAATTGACTGGGTATTGTACCCAGTAAAATTGAAGAATTTAACATGAGTTTATTTAGTTTCAAGTGTGCGGAGAAGTTAATAGGGATGCACAAATATTTTTTACTATTATTTTCAAATATAAAATAAAAATAAAGGAAACCTTTAAATTTAGCAACAACCAGGCAAAGTTGCATTCATTTTGCATTGCTAAAGAATGTGCTGGATTAAAATTTCAAAAATGCAAGGACTGACTGTTAACAATTTTCCAACATAGCCATGTTCATTGTTCATAGATGCGGGCCGACAATGGCTTGCGGCTCGGCTATGTGGCTACCTTTGATATTGTGCCAGATAGTACTCAATACACAGTTATTTTGCTATAGATGACATGCAATTTCTGACGATCTGTATATTAGAGGTGCGAGATGTAAAGCCAATACATATCTCTCAAATAAGCAGCCCTGGGCCATAGCCATGATGGATATTTGGCGACAGTATGTAGTTTTTATACCGGTTTTCCGCGCTACGAAACCAGATCAAGACAAGGACACATGGGGCAGCTGCCAGCTGCCCTCACAACTTTTTTTTAGCGGGGGCGCCGCCTCCCAATTTGAGGCATTGTTGCAATGCCTTGTCAATCTGCATTCCACAGCATGCCACTTGAGCTTAAATAAGTTTTTAAAGGTGAAAAATACTTTTGATTGAAAATATATTGGAATTTTCGAATCAGTATTTCAGTCATCTTTTTGGTCCTTTCAATCATTTTAATTACTAAATTTGATTTGTTGATATTTCAGTAATCTGGTGGTGGTGGCGTCGCCGTCGTGGTCGCCGTTCGCGGTTCACGCTCAAGCCGCGTCCAGAACCATTTGACATCCTTAGTTTGAGACGTTTACCAAATCAGTGCTTAGTGCTTCGTGATCGCGATCAAAATCGGAATCGTGATTGATATTAGCCGTTTTCACGATGGATTATTTTGCGCGAAATGTTTTAAAACACCTTAAGATGTTTTGAAATGTCTTAGTATACAAGTTGTAGTATACTTATTTTTTCCTAACTACGCAACTTTTGCAAGTGATTTTTGTCTTGAAATGTCTCTCAGAATTTTGTAATATGTTGTTAAGAATATGTTATGTTACAAAAACGCGGTTTGGTGGTAACTAGCAAGATAATTATGTATAAGTTAGCAGTGATGGTGGTGGTTCCCTTCTGACTACTTCTGGCTCATATTCACCTACTGACACTTTGCAGAACATCTTGAAACATATCGGTCTCGGGCACGCTGTTGGTCGCTCAACAAAGCGAACTCCCCTTGACTCATAATGAACTCGCCTCCAGTGAATCGTTTCTAGCGCATTATTGCGCCATGCGAAGGCAGACCTGTGATCCACGACGGTCGACGCTGCCAGATTGAGTAACTAATATGGCGATATGCTTAACTGAACGAACGGACTCTAGACGCATATGCTCTTTATAAACGAACAAAATTTGTATCATAATCTTGTAAAGAGCTCGTTTCATGCTTCCATAATTCTTGAATAATAATAATCAGTAACATATTCAGTAAATCAGTAACTTATTTTATTGGAATATATCGTATACTAAAACTTTCATACTAAAACATTTTAAAACATTCTTTAAGATGTTTTAAACATTTTGCGCAAAATAATCCAGTGGTTGAAACGGCTATTGTTTTTTTTTTTACAATGGACAAGTTTGCAGGTTGTTTGGTGAATATGTGCAAAATAATAAGACGAAATGTGCTTAATCAACGTGATTACACATCATCCAAACAGAAGCAAATACCTACAGAGAGAATTTGCCTTGTAAAAGTTTATTATTTATAGCACTTGATGTGTGACGTCATTTAGCAATAATAGTGCGCATCCCTATGGAAAAGCATGTATTCCAAAATTTCCACGTGGCAATATAAATGGTTAAACGCTTTCCTGATGACTTATGTTCACACCAAACTACTCAGAATTCATTGGAAATTATTGCTGTGTATGTCCACACACAAAGCGTAATCTTATACCTGCAGGCACATATTCGATAGGCTCCGTTTCGGCTGAGGCACAGCTCTGCCCTCCACCTCAACTCACCAAGCTGCTTACGGCTACCTGCCGGCAGGGATGTTCCGCACTGGCAGTTCCCATGGCTGTCTTTAGTTGCTTCCTGGTCTGGAGATTCTTCTTAAACACCTATAACTCGTTAGTTAGCTCTACAGAAAGTGATTAAGTGGGCTCAAATCCCAGAACGCCATGCCCTCACTGAAACACTGACCAGAACTACTTGCAAAATACGACCGTGCCCTCAATTGCTGTCTTGAATATGTCTGTCGGATCCAGAGCTTGTATTGAAAGAGATCTAGTCATCCTTTTAGGATCGTTAGCTGTAGCAATCCGTAAAAATGCCTTTGAGCGCCGTTAAGAGTATTGATTTTGGTCACAAGGTTTAAAGGTAGGAATTCCACAATTTTAGTTTGCTGTTTGTTTTCAGTAGTTGCATGATTTCAAATGAGCATATCTCCTGAATGCCCCATATCACGTGCTTTGATTTCGACGCCAATTAACCGTGATGCTGAATTTTTGCGTGAACCCTCTATTTACAATTTAAATGTGTCACCGAACTGCTATAAAACTACCTCAGGTATCATTGCGCTCGAACTATTGCTAAAATTCGTCACGACCCATCAGAGAGCAGAATGGTTATTTTACGTAAATTACTTATTATTTAAATCCTGATTAATTCAGGGAATTTATATTAAATTGACTATCTATAAAATATTTTAAAATAAATTGCGTTCAATCAAATACTTAAAAACAGGGGGTTAGGTAACCTGCAACTTGTCCATTGCTATGCATATATAGGAGCTAAGCCCTCGACCCGGCATAGCGCCTCGTCATTTGTTTTCCTGCAGCAGCGAAGCGGGTGGTGCGCGTTCTACGTGGATGGATATGCCGGCAGACTCACTGAGCCAGCAAACCAACGTTAGCAGGCTCCGCTTGATTCGCTGCGGCTCAGGATAAAAAAAATGGTGAAGCGAATAGTGATTCACCGAATCAGAGGGTTAGCTCATATACAAAAACCTAAAGTGAATAACTGATGATTACGGTCATTGGGCGGTGTAATTTATGTTTATCGGTTCGTTTTTTGTCTAGAACGCGAATAATGACCGTATTAGAACAATGTTGGTTTCATAGAGCTCGAAGAATAAGGTACTCGTAGAAACGGAAATGCATGTGTTATGAATAGTAATGCCGTGAAAAGTGGTCAATTTTTGTCTTTGAAAGGTCATTAGTCAGTCAGCTTTACTAGTATCAACTTAAAATGTGATACACATACCTATACATCGAACAAGTTTGTATCATACCTATATGTTCCGTTTTTGAAATATCTGAAAACTTTCTGAAAATATATTTTTGTCTTATAAAATAATAAGAAGAAAAACGTGAGACTTCAGTTTAATAGCCGAGCCTGTTGCCAGTCAATTCAAGTCTCAATAAATAAGTAGTGAACGCAGCGGTGTCAATTTTCCAAAACGATTTGGGGGCCGAACAGAGACGAAGCAAGGGGCATAAATCAGCGCCATGGCTTCACCATAACGACTGAAAATAACACATTTACTTATATTGAAATAGTATGAAATAATAAGTACAAAGTAGCTTGTATTCCATAACTTCTTGATGTAAGAATAAACATTCACATGAGTTTTGGCCTTCTGCAGGAGGACACCTAGAATCAAAGTTTTAGGCCAGACCTCCGACCAAATGGCGACGCCATCTCCCGAAAGTTTGGGGGGGAGGCATTCTGAAGTCCATTATTTCCATGCAACGTCCTTAGGCCTAATGTTAAAATCCGAAAATGTTGGGGGGACACGTCCCCCCCGCTGGTGGAGCCCATGCTCCGACCGACCAAAGGTGACCCTGCTGCCACTGGAGCCGTGGCGCCCCGGTATGGGCGCAACTATAATAACCTGAGGCTTTGATGTAGGCTGTGCCATCGGACAACCCATCAGTTTCTCGACAACCCATCAGTTTCCAATGATGCTGTTGTATACAATAGACTTAAAATTATGCAAGTGAAATAGAAAAGGTAAAAAACTCAGCACTATTATTTTTGTGGAAGGGGGTGTATATTTAGGACAGGACTAAAAAAAATCGTCAGATAGTGTACCCAGTAACTTTGAGATCGTGGTTACGCCCCTGCCAAGCTCTACCAAACCTCGCACTGTCACTCGCAAGAAAATCTTGAAAACGCTTGACCCGCGCCGTAGGAGTCTTTAGCCGAACACGCAGCGTAGGGGGAGGGGTAAATGTTACCCCTCTGGTATATTTGAAACCAATGATCACAGCTAGATACACAGTGCGGAGACTGAAAGCTCTCTTGAGACTAATCTAATGCACTGTATGTTGCAATGCACCCGGCATTGTTACAATGTGGTCATATGTCAGGTCACGGTCAGGTCATATGTTGAAATATAGTTATTTGAGTTAATGGTTCATACTTTCAATTCAAAAACGTAAATTGAGACTATTATTGCGCATAAATCTCCCAAAGGTACATTGCATCTCCTGCAATAAAAATGAAAATGTAAGCAAAGTCACTGTTACCAAAAGGTCTACGAAAGTGAAAAGTCATGCGACACATGTTTTAGGTGTTACTTTACATGTATACTTCGATATCAGCAGCCATTTTTACAACCTGACACCATAAAATGTCATGATCACTGATCAGTAATATAAGATCACAATTTTAAATTGATTAATATGAATAAACCGCGCACCGACGGGGGCGGATACTCGCCCCCTGATGTTTCTTTAGGAGTAACGAAAATGGCGGCGCTCAGCACCGCCAAATTTCGCACAACTATTTGGGCATTACTTACCCACATTTTGTGAAAGTTAAGACCTTCTTACTTTCAAGGTCACGTCGTCAGGTTACATTAAATGAGCTGACCTCAAGTCACGTTTTTGAAAGTTTGACATCATGCCAAAGCCACAGTGGTTAACCGAATAGTTTGAAACTCACAGTGTGTGATAGGGACATATGTACCTACAGTTCGTAGGTCTCATATTTTGTATATCAGTGCCCTGAGGTCATGCCAATTTCGTGACCAAATGGGGTAAAATTTAAATGCGCACCAATCGTATAAACCTAGCTAAATATGGCTAGTTTAATATCAATTTACTATTTTGGAGCTATGCAGGAGAATATATGTTGTAATTTTCTTCAGTGACCTCTTTGAGGTCGAATCCAATAGGTCCCCAGGGCATATGCTTTTTGCACAATAACTCATCTTCTACGTGGGACAGAGTAATAGGGTGTTCGTCATTCTGTTTCTCTTATCGATCATCATCAATTGATATCGAATTTGACATGACCTTGACATGACCTCAGGTCAGCTCAGTTAAAAAAAATCGATTCGTATCTAGCTAGATCAGTCGTTATATGATTTGATGCGCCGAGACGATAGAAACACGATGATGACAAAAGCGTTGCTTTAGCTTCCATGACTAACAATTTATTTAAAAAAGGTTTTCCGTGAAATTAAGCATTTTAACATTTGCTGACCTCTGAAGCATTGACTTTTGATTGACCATATCTCAAATTTTAGAACATATTACAGAAAGAACGTTTCAATGACATTTCAGTGCTTTACTTAATGTCTCTAGCTATCTTAGTTACCGAGCTAGCCCGGATTATGTGAAACAATGCTAAATTTACTCGAAATATTGAAAAAGTGACCTGTTTTGACCTCTGGTGAACTCAATATTGACCTGATAAAAATGTGAATTTTCTCTAGTAATTTCCATGACCTACATAACGCCGTTTTCCGCTTTTCGATACATTGCGTAGTTTTCGAGATATCTGGGGGGTGGTTATCCGCCCCCCGTCAGTTCTGAGTTGGCTCAGACCCCCGTCGGTGCGAGTGATAAACAATACATGAATCTAGACCAGTCTTGACTAATGAATACAGCAATGACATTTATTTATCTGTATCTGGTCAATAGAATAAAAATACATTGTTGCAAAAATGGTGTAATTAGATAGTTATACTTGATAACAATCAGTCATCACTGTCTTAAAATCAAGATATTGCTTTGTAATGTGATTTGGGTATCTCCCATACTTAATAATCTTATTGATACATATTCCGTTTTTTTATTCAATATCCTGGCAAATTTATATGTTGTAGGGACGTTTTTGAAAGAGGTGCTTTTAGAGGTCAAAAACCACAACTTCCGGAAATCCAAGATAGCCATTTTGTATAGAATGTAACTGCCTTGAACTTAACGTTTTCTGGTGTCAATTTGCCTTAACACGCGCACTGGAGGGTGGGGGCACTTTTGTGGCCCCCCCACATGTTTTTCGTGGATATCTCAAAAACGAAGCGGGCAGGGCGTAATGTTTGTGCAACATTTACTGGCAACACATAGCGGAGGCGTGACGTAAAAAAAAATCGAAATCGGTCGGGAAATTTTTGAAGTATATGGATTTGAATTCCAAATGGCGGCCAGAATCGAGTCGGCGAAGCGGATATCTTCGGAACAAACAGTCAGATCGGACGATTCAAACGCCATTTGGTAGCCAGTGTCGATCTTCATCCCCAGGTGGAACTTAAGACACATTGTAGTTGACCTGTATAGTCACAGAGGTCAAATCCTCAAAAAGGTGACATTTGGCCCGATTTGACCTTCATGACCTCGTTTGACCTTTAAGGATTATTGAACCTAAGGTTACCAAAAATTTTCGAGAAGTAGATGCATCACGCACCTACCTACCCTGTAAGTTTGAACGTTCTAGCTATCATACTTTCTGAGATCTCACGGGGGGCACTTAAGTGCCCCCCCTCTCCAGTACGTGTTAGTAACATACCCCTCTCCAGTGCGCGTGTTAAGACTATGATTTGTACGATTTCTCAAACATTGATCGCATTCCACCAAAAATGGCATGGCATGACGTCATTAAAACATAATTATCTCCCAACGTATGCATCATTTTCGTTGAAATGTTTTTGGTAGATGTAGAAATGATCCAGCATAAGGATAACCAAAATTTGACGTCGCTATCTGTCGTCATAGTTTTCAAGTTATTGAGAAAACCCGGGAGGGGGTAAAATTCACCCCCTTTCCCTACGCCGAGCGGGTTAAATGCTCAGAAGTGATTGTCAATGTGCACTACCAAGTACGTAGCGTCACTTTTTCGGAAATGATGAAAGGATAAGTCGATGAGTCTTCGGGTGAAACGGAAACAGAATATTAACGGAAACGGAACCGGAATAAAAACGCCTGGCAGTGATATTCTGGACCTAATGCACTCTACGCTGGTCAGACTCAACGTTCAGCCACCCAAGGCCAGAGTATGTTGATGGTTCCGATGTCAATGGCAAGACGTGGCCGGAAGCACATCCCATGAGTTAACCCTCTACCTGTTAGGGCCCTTTTGCCCCCCCCTGAGGTGATGCAAAAATAGCGGAAAAACGGTGACGTGCAGCGCCGCCAAATTGGGTACAACTATTTGGGCATCACCCACAAGGTTTTACACCCGGTCATCTCAGGTGGTCACTAGTTCACGTCTAGTGACCTTATCTAAACAACATGTGTTTGGCAAGGCCACAGTCTTTGTCTGAGAAATTTGAAACTCGAAGGATTTGATATAGTCATGAGTACTATTGGTTCCAAAATAAGCGTCCCGCTGGGTTGGCTGGCACAGCAGTTTAAGGGAATATACCGCCTTGGGAAAGTATGTGGATTGATGTAGATGAGTGCCCAGATGAGTGGCTCTCATCTCCATCAGTTCTCTTAATTTTCCCAATGCGTTATACTCCCTTAAGCTGCTGCGCCAGCCGACCCAGCGGGACGCTTATTTTGGAACCAATAGTACCTACAATTCGTTTATCTCAAATTTGTATATCGCTGGTCTAAGGTCAGGTTAATTTCGTGACCTCCATATTATACGACAACGAAAAAATATATAAATATATTGCATTGAATCAGTCTAATTATTTCAACTCATGCCATTTTAGCTCATTCTTGATGATGCGGTTGCAATTGTTGCTCATTGATCCCTCAAATGTCATCTAAGATCATACGAGGTCACAAGCACTTTTGGACAATAACTAGTGATTGGTGTAGGCGAGTTATAGCATAATTGAGCGTGATTAATTTGAGCATGTTAAAAAATGGCCTTCTGGTAATGTTATTTGTTGATTAAACTTCAAATAAGTATCAAACATTACATTGATATATTTCGACTAGCGCCGTTTTCAAAATGATTTTGAAAACGGCGCAAGTCGAAATATATCAATGTTATTGTTTATATCAATTTTAAGTTTAATGAATATATATAGCATGAGCAGGAGGTTATTTTTTTCACATACTCTTAATAACTAGTTGATAACATAAAGCTAGAGATGTGGGAATGACACCACTGTTTTGTCTTGTTGCGACGTGTCGCTTCTTATGCAAAAAAAGCTACCTGGTTCACCAAATTAAATTTACCTAAGATAAAATAATGACGTTGACCAGGTAATCATCAATATTTCTAGAAACCTATTAACGAGACAAACAAGATGGCGTTATAATTATTATTATTTGGTGAGCACATCCAAGTTATTCACGAGCACCACAGTAACCTTTGGATATCTCTGTAGCCTAATTTATTAACTGGAGCTAAACATGTAGGATACTAAGTGGAATTAAATATTGCAAGAGCTTTCCATCTCATTGCTATTTTGTTCTTAGCTAGCATAGTTTTTTATATGGGGTGTTGTGGTGCTCGAAGCAAAGTTCTGAAACCGAAAAATATAATTTTGTATTGCCTCTGGTAACCAGCAACCTTAATGATGACCTGAGCCAAATCATATCCGAAATAGCGTCATATGTCCTTGTCGAGAGATTTAATTAAAACGATTTGTGATGCCTCTTTATACACGTGCCAGTTTCCGTGTTAGCGTGGGGATTCTTTGACCCCTGACTATGGCGAAGTTGTCTCAGAGTCTCAACGGGGCGCGGTTTAAGCCAAGGGACTGCAGTGGATCATCATCATCATACAGTGCATCATTCTCTTGGTACTTGTCAAGGATCATCCTTGTGGTTTTCTCTTTAACATCACTAAATACCAGCTCACTGCTACACAGTACATAATTGGTACTTGTCAAGGATCATCCTCGAGTTTTTTTCTTTAACATCGCTAAATACCAGCTCACTGCCTACACAGTACATACCATCTAAACTTGTCTGCAGTTTCAGTAATCCATCACTGTGCCGATGCTCCCCAGGTAGCGTACCAAAGGACTTTGCCGATAACTGTCAGAACTACTCCGCTCATAATTTAACAACTTCTCGGCCTAATGATTATCTGGGATAATTAAGCAGCTCAAGACGAATATTGAGGCAAGGGAAATGGTACGAATTATTTGTACAAGCTCTCACAGCTTGCGTCGTATAGCTGAACCGTACGCGTTGCTATTTCTAGTTTCCAGTTTCTAATGTAAGTCCTGCATCCGGCTGCAGCACGATAAAACTTTATGTAACCATGGAAACAAACGCGTAGTGAAGTTTGCGTATTGGCAGGCCAGTGGAAAAGAATATCTGAAATATGATTGGCTAAGCTTTTGGGCTCTTGGGCGAAGCTATTTGGGCTTCGATGTTAACCCGCGCCGGGCCGGTGCTCGGCGCCACCTTCCTCGGGCCGGGGGGGGGGTCGACACCCCCTTCTAACTCGGTTCCTATGGGACCTAGACATAAACAAAAAATAGAGTTTGAGAGCTCGTTAAAAGGGATTTAGAAACTATTTTTTTGAAAATTTTGCTCAGGTCAATATTAGAGTCACCAGAGGTCATAAAAGGTCAAATTTTCTAAAATTTTCCACATTTAGGACATATCTCCAGATATCCCCAAATATCTCGGAAACTATGATAGCTAGGAGGAATCAAGTATAGTTGCATTAGATAGCTATTTAAATATGCAATCGCACCCAGGTCCCCAAATTTGGACTCAGATCAATAGTTTAGGCTCCAGAGGTCATCAAATGTCAAAAATGCAGTTTTTGGTAAAATATGTTTCCTGAATAGCTATTTATTAAAAATGACACAAAAACTCAACTTTAACATTATTCGTGTTCCCCCCCCATCTCGTCAAGACGCATTTGAAACGTAGACATTGATGACTCGTTAAGGTCCAACTTTTTAAATTGTTGACCTCAGGTCAAAGGGCATTTTTGGTGACCCAGCATAGGTCATGTTGCATAGGGGCGGACGCGGACAGAGATACATTACAGTGGTGTCATCCGCTAGTACTTCATTCATTATATCAGAAGTTATTAGCAAATCATTGCTTGATGACCTCAGATTGACCGTCAGATGACCTTGTTAGAGATCTTTTAGAACACAACGCACCTAGGTTCATTCAGAATGATCTAAAAAACATGATTCTGAAATAATCAGCTGATCCAATGCATACTTTCAGAGAAGAAGCATTCTGTTTATTTTTCACATATCACTTTATAATGGACGAGTCAGGAAAATTGGACCTGACCCTTAAGTCACCGATATCGAAAATCCGAGATAAACAAACCTTAGATAGTCATATTGTCATGAAAACCCGTAAGTTACGAAACCCCATGCCGCTAAAACTGCGTGGGCTTTTGGTGGAACCGCAAAACTTTTTCGGAGTGGGGCACTTGACCTAGGCCCTGGTGACCTGACCTGACCATGACATATTGTCAAAACTTTTTGAAAGCTGGACAAAGATGATCAAAACAGGCTACTGAAAATTTGCGGCGCTACGCGCCGCACGTTTTCCCGATATCCAGGAAAAAAACCTGAGGGGGGCTGTCTAAACACCCCCGGCCCGGCGCGGGTTAAAAGGGAATATAGCACCTGGGCGGAAAAGTATGTAGAATGATTGGAAGAAGAAGCCCTGATTACGGTCCTGGCATTCATTTTTGCGAAAAAAAAGTCAGAATTTGTTGTAATTTTGAAAAATAGTTAATATGTTTACATGTGACGTCACACCAATCTTGCTCGTCACCAAGCGAGTTGTGTGTCACAAGGAGGCATCGAATGGGCAAAACTTTGCGCCGCCCAGTACAGCTGCTGTGCCGGCACCGCACGATGGGTGCACTGTAGGCAGTGAAACGCGGACTGGCTGGGGCGACCGGCGCTCGCCGCGCCGGTGGCACGTCGGGCATGCAGTACGTGAACCACTGTGTGCGCCGGAGCGCCTGACCGACTGTCGGGTGGCGGTCGGGGCGGACGAAGGTAACTGATACTGGGCGACGTTTCAAAAAGCGAAGTTGCGGTGGCAATCCACAGTGAGTAACTACTGATCGACGTATTGCGGAAACGTCACGGGATTTGTGACGTTGAAATATGACCACATGTATTTACCAACGGTTTTTGCGTTGGAACTCAGCAATAAGGTCGCTTTGAGGGAAAAAAATTTCGGATTTGGGGGTTGCTCAGCACACCCGACAATCTGGCTATCTCAGTTAAAAACTAATGTTAAATGTGCTATATTCCCTTGAAGTGCCCTAACCATGAGTGTAGGTATTCCACAGATGCACAAATATTTAACATAAGCCGTTTTCACGAAGGATATCATTTTTACCCGGTAGTACCCGGTAGTACCCGGTAATATTTCGTGCGTTTTGGGTAATTGAGTCTAGGAACACGGCTTTTCCCAGATATTTTTTTGTATCAATTGGAAACTTTATCAATTCATAAAGATACAATTGATACCAAAAATATCCGGGAAATCCGTGTCCTTAGACTCAATTACCAAAAACGCATGACATATTACCGGGTAATACTACTGGGTAAAAATAAATTATTCGTGAAAACGGCTAATGTTAGCACGTGAGGGCGGTATAACATTTCAGCTCAATGTTATTTTATCTGGGAAAACATTTTTGACCCGGGACGAAATGTTTTTCCCAAAGCTAGTGCAAATAGTATAAAGAGTGAAAAGTGACTGAATTAAATAGAGTTAGACAGGCGAGAAAAAAAAATGAATTATAAAAGAGTGACTATATGAACTATCATTTTTTTTATTCAACTTCGTCGCCTATAGGCTTAAACCCAAGTATGGTTGAAAATATGACTTAATTTGGTCCATCTCAGCGGCATATGGACAATTTCATACCACACTTGGGCTGCACACATTGGCCAAGATCCAGTGTAAGATCCAAGATCCAGGATGCATAAGATCCATATACGGGATCTTGTTGGATCCTGGATCCTGCAAGAGCATTGTCGTAGGAACCTGTGGCTCTTGGATTCTGAACATTATTTTGTTGTTGGATCCTGTGGATCCTGAATCCTGGAACATCAGTTTGTCGTGGGATCTTGTGGATCTTGTTAAGCATATTTTATTAATTGAGGTGCAGAAAAATTACAATACATGTATTTCATGATATTAAAACTCCCATACTCAATGTCAATGGTGTAATACTTACATGTGGTGATCAGACACGGCCAATATACAAAATATCAGGGATCCAAGATACCTAGGATCCAATATCTGGAATCTTGTTTGATCCTGGATCATGCAGGATTATTTTGTAGTGAGATTCTGTAGATTTTGGATCCTGGAAAATTATTTTTCGCGGGATCTTATGGATCTTGGATCCTGAAGAAGAAGAAAATCGTGGGATCCTGTGGATCCTGGATCATGGAAAATAATTTTGCCGTTGGATCTTGTGGATCTTGGATCGTACGTTTCGGCCTTGGCACATGTCTGTTGGGCTGGAATAACTATTTGGGACCTCGGTCCGTGCTTGAATTTCCGCCCTCGACCTTCGGTCTCTGGCGGAATATTCAGCTCGGAACAGAGTCCCAAATAATTATTTTCCAGGCCCCGTGTGGTATTAATAAATACCACACAGGACCGATACAAAACTTCATTAGAACCAGGGCTGTGGAGTCGGAGTCGGTGTCGGAGTCGGAGTCGGTCGAAGTCGGAGTCGGTCGAAGTCGGTCGGTCACGATGGCTTATTTTGCGCGAAATGTTTTAAAACATTTTAAAATGTTTTGAAATGTTTTAGTTGTAGCCGCTTTCACGATGGACTAATTTGCGGAAAAAAATGTTGTAACCCTCGCCCTACGAGCCACCGTAGAAGCGAGGGTTAAAACATTTATTTCGCAATTTTTACTGTCCATCGTGAGGACGGCTACTAACTGAACAATTTTAAAACATTTTAAAATGTTTTAAAACATTTCGCGCAAAATAAGCCATCGTGAAAACGGCTATTGAAAATAATAATATAACAGCGGAATCGAAGCAGGCCAAAATAAAGGGAATTACCTTTTTTAGCCATCGGCAATAGAGCTGAGGTGCTTTTAAAAATCCTATAAAATCCACTTGAAAAATGACTTGCTCATACCCCGCCCAAACCTGACAGCCGGAGTTGGAATCGACAAAATTTTACCGACTCCGACTCCGACTCCGGCCAAAAAAGAAAAGAAAAAGAAAATGTTTTAAAACATTTCGCGCAAAATAAGCCATCGTGAAAACGGCTAAAAACTGTTTATTGTTTATTGATACATATCACCAACGGGCTGATACACCCACTAACATGTGCAACCAGGTAAGATTAAAATGTGTACAAAATAAAGAATAAAATAAAAATACACGTACAAATAAAAATATAAAGATATATGAAAATAAACATGAAATACAAATGCATGTAAAATGCGAATACAAATGGATTAAAATACAAATATTAAATACATAATAAAGACATGGTTAGGAGCACAGATTTTATTACCGAATGAGAATTTGGTGACAGTAAAAACGTTCATTGATTCTTTGGTACCTACGAATGGCAGGTAGTGGAGCATGTCGTTTTAATTTGACGTGATCGGCCCCTGTTATGTAAAAGAGTTGAAAAAGTCGCATTTTATCTTGGCCAAGAACAAGTTGTTTTTCTGTTCCACGGCCATACTATTCCAGAGAGGACCACATTGACGCAGGCAAAACTCATCGGGCAAAGACGGGCTTGTGTGCTCGGTCGATCGGGCAGGCAACATGCAGAGAAAACTTCCCTACGAGTTCCGCAGAGTGATTTTGCCTGAGAAAAGTCCTTTTAAAAATAAGTAATAGCCGTTTCACAATGGCTTACTTTGCGCGAAATGTTTTAATTTTTTTAAATGGTTTTAAATGTTTTGTATTTGAAAGTTAGTATAAGTCATTAATTCCTTAAGTACATAACTTTCAAAACGATTTTTGTCTTGAAATTGTCTCTTTAGAATTTTGTAATGTGTTGGGTGGAATATGTTACAAAATTGCGGTTTGGGTGGTAATAGGCAAGATAATTTTGCATAGGTTAATTGTGAATAATCTTCACCAACTGGAATTTTTCAGAAGACTCCGAACCATTTTAATAATCAGGCCACCCGCTATTTGGTCGCTCAACAAACCGACCTCCCCTTGATTCATTAATGGACTCGATCGGCAAGCGATCGTTCTAGCGCATTATTGCGCCATGCAAGGCAGGACCTTGTGATCCAGGACGCTGCCAGATTGAGTAACTTAATATGGCTCGGTATGTCACTGAACGAAATGGACTCTTGGACGCATATATTCTTTAGAAACGGACAATTTTGTTATTCATTATCTTGTAATGAGGTAATGTAATGCTTTCATAATCTTGAATAATGATAATATCGCCATTAATCAGGTAATATTATTTTTCTTGGAATATATCGTTTTACTAAACTTTCATACTAAACTTTTTTTAAACATTTAAAATGTTTTAAAACATTTCGCGCAAAATAATCCATCGTGAAAACGGCTAATGTTGAGTCCTTCTGGAGGAAAGAAAAGGAACGCCAAAGTGGCGAGATAAAGAGAGATATGCGAGTAATTTGCATGATCTGTTGGAGTGATTATTTAACCAGATGAGGAATTTATGCTCAACCCGATCGACGCACACGGTATGGGATTTGGCCGCCCGTGCCCAGACAACTGTGCCATATTCTAAAATCGAACGTGCATTTGCGTAGAAGGCAGTTAAAAGGTATTTTGAATTGAATTTTGCTCTATTGGATCCTTTTTGAAAAGATCGGATCGGAAATAATGAGGTGTGTACCAAGTGTACCACAATAAACTAGATAGAACCCAGGAAATGTCGTCGGATACAAAGCCACAGTACCAACGATCATTATACCAATTGTCATGATAAATTAATTTGTAAAAATAGAACGGTTTATACAAGGTGTAAAACAGTAGCAGGTGAGAAAATAACTGTATTTTTAATTAAACGTTTCTTCAATCATACGAGCACCAATCCTTTTTCTTCTTGCAAGCGGGTAACTTTCTTGCAGGTGATTATTTCTAGTATCTGCTGACAAATTGGTTTCCTAATAGCAACACAACTCGCTGATATTGTCCGAATACAGTAGCAGTCACTTCACATTCATTCGTGCAGTCCTTAGAGCGAACCAAACACGTGATGCGCGAGCCGATGCCGCTGAAACCCACACGGCACGTCTTCAGAACATGTGTGTCACATTGCATCACGATGAAGCTGGATGGGAACGCATATCAAGCTTCCTACTATGCAGTCACAATGCTCAAGCATGTTATGCGTCCCGTCCATTAAAGCTCTCTTGAAGCTGAATGACATGTTGTATTATCTCGGTCGCTGGCGGCCGTCTTGCCTGTTATAATCCAGTGGCCATTTCTGTATGGCCTGGCCTGGCATTCACGTCACGCAAGGCCTGCTTTCAGGTGACGTTTTGGAAGTTTGAGCACGGTTCAGAGTGGTTCCTTATATTAAACCTCTCTGAGACGAGACATCGAACGCGTTTTTTTGTAGCCCCTGAGGCAGATGCATTTTGTTTTCTAGGTCCTGGTTCCCCGCTTTCGTGAGAGCCAAAGCTCATATTTCGCCCGAAAGGGATTTACTTATCTGTTGAGCTGTATAGTTCGATAAACTTTCATTTTCCTTCCATCTGCAATGAATGTTATCAAAACAAAGGTAAACTTTCATAAACAATAAAGCTGCAATGTCATATCAGCTACTTTGAAATATATGGTTAGTGACCATTTATCATCGAACGATATTCTCTTCAAAAAGTGTGTTGTGTATTATAAATGAACATGTTCCTTATGCCTTAAAAATGCAATTGTTTTCAGCATATTTATATATTATTTTTTATCATGCCTTATAATACCATAATGAATACCATAATGCCTTATAATACCACTCTTCCAAATTCAAAGCCGGCAAGAATAATGTCAGCATTTATATTGCCGCATGCCTTGGGTATAGAATCTACTCTTTTATCATATATCTCAGTATGTTTTTAGCATTAGCACGAGCATGTGGTAAAAGGTTTTCAGCTCTCAGAAAATCAATGTTAAGTCAATTGGTCAAAACTTTCGGCCCGCCGGGCATTTACATTTTACCAATCTTTGATTACGCTTTTTATAACTGAGGTAGACATATGATTAAGCATTACTGAACGATGCTGGTATGTAGATGTTTGTGATCTAGGCGTTTTTTTTTTATTACTGCACGCGCGATGCGAGTGCAGTAGTTTTGAAAAACGCCGAGATCACAAATATCTACATACACAGCAGAGTTTAGAAAGTATTTTACCATGTGTCGCCAGTGCGGTATATGCAAGTGCATAATGCGGAAAATACCGCACTCCACGCGTTAATGCTTTTTACATTGCTCGGCATTTGGTAAAAAAAAAATACCGCATTTGGGCCGATATAATTTCTTTAGGACCTCTGTCGCTGTAGAATTTTCCACCCTCGACTTCGGTCTCGGGCGGAAAATCTAACAACGACCTCGGTCCAAAATAAATTATTTTATCGGCCCAGTGTGGTATTTATTAATCCATAACCAAAGAACACGAACGAACAAACGAGCCTTTTCCCATCCAATCAACTCGGCGCCAAGCACAAAGTTAGCCGAAATACTGCTAATTGTAATCGCAGCTCCTTTGGGGCTAACATACTGCTGGAGGCAGTTAATAATAACTTTGATAAGCCGGCGTTCAGAACTCATCGCTAACACCGGATGAGGCTGGCTGTTCTACGAAGGAATATCAGCCAGCTTTGGTCTCGCTTACGGGCACACAGAGAGGAGAGAGGGAGAGAGGAGAAATATAGAAAGGAGAAATATAGAAAGGAGAGAGAG